>MJUU01010139.1:0-95108 GCA_002080025.1 Modiolus philippinarum | reverse complement strand
GTGGATAGAATTAGTTTCATGACAAGTAGGGTAAGAATATTAATTTTTACTGATAAAAAGCTCAAGCCCTCTCTGAAAATCAAATGGCCGTTCCCTAAAACACCTGTACACTGTTTCACAGGACACATTTTGGGATTACATAAGTTCTGTGTATTTCGATTAATGAAACGAACGTTGTACAGGTGATGTTGTCGTGATATGTTTTGTGTTATATACGTGCATCCGTACTGTTTACATAATTGATCCTTCCGCAGGAATATATTCCTGTGTTCTTTTCATTCCCGTTTTGCAGGATGCTCATATAAATGCATTGTCCTCATAAATACATGTACAATGTCACATTAGGAAAGATATCGTCAAGTAAATGAACAATTTTGACGCCAAAAAATGATGTGAAGACATATTCGTACCCGGGATAATTTCAATTTCGACAGCTATATGAAGTTTTCCTAACGGAAAACCTCATAAAAATGACCAAAACAATTTAAATATTTTGAAAGTTTTATTCATCATAATTATCCTTTTAGAGGAGTTTTATCTTTTGCGAAACACACCTTTAATGAATTTTAACATATTTAAGGCTTGAAAAGTTAGATTTTTAGGATGCGGTTTAAACTCTGTCTATAAAAATGACCAAAACTATTTAAATTTTTTGAAAATTTTATTCATCATATCCTTTAGAAGGAGTTTTATCTTTTGCGAAACACAATATCAACAAATTCCAGCATATTGAAGTTTGAAAAGTTAGATTTTAGTGTGCGGTTTAAACTTTGTTTTTTAAATTAACCAAAACAATTTAAATATTTTGAAAATTTTATTCAACATATCCTTTCGAAGGAGTTTTATCTTTTGTGAAACACAATTTTAATGAATTTTAATATATTTAAGGTTAAAAAGTTAGATTTTTAGGGTGCGGTTTAAACTCTGTCTATAAAAATGACCAAAACAATTTAAATATTTTGAAAATTTTATTCATCATATCCTTTCGAAGGAGTTTTATCTTTTGCGAAACAAAATATCAACAAATTTCAGCATATAGAAGTTTGAAAAGTTAGATTTTAGTGTGCGGTTTAAACTTTGTCTTTTAAATTAACCAAAACAATTTAAATGTTTTGAAAATTTTATTCATCATATCCTTTCGAAGGAGTTTTATCTTTTGCGAAACATAATTTTAATGAATTTTAACATATTTAAGGTTGAAAAGTTAGATTTTTAGGGTGCGGTTTAAACTCTGTCTATAAAAATCACCAAAACAATTTAAATATTTTGAAAATTTTACTCATTATATCCTTTCGAAGGAGTTTTTATTTTGCGAAACACACCTTTAATGAATTTTAACATATTTAAGGTTGAAATGTTAGATTTTAAGGGTGCGGTTTAAACTCTGTCTATAAAAATGACCAAAACAATTTAAATATTTTGAAAATTTTATTCATCATATCCTTTCGAAGGAGTTTTATCTTTTGCGAAACACAATTTTAATGAATTTTAACATATTTAAGGCTTGAAAAGTTAGATTTTTAGAGTGCGGTTTAAACTCTGCCAATGAAAATGACCAAAACAATTTAAATATTTTGAAAATTCTATTCATCATATCCTTTTCAAGGAGTTTTATATTTTGCGAAGCACAATTTTAATGAATTTAAGCATTCTTTTAGGTTGAAAGATCAGATTTTTGGGGTGCGGTTTAAACTCAATCTTTAAAAATGACCAAAACAATTCAGTTTTTTGAAAATTTTACTTCATGCAATCTTTTCGCAGGAGTTTTTATTTTGCGAATCACAATTTTAATAAATTTTAGCATATTTAAGGGTTGAAAGTTAGATGCATAGTCTGCGGTTTAAACTCTGTCTATAAAAATGACCAAAACAATTTAAATGTTTTGAAAATTTTATTCATCATATCCTTTCGAAGGAGTTTTATCTATTGCGATTTATAGAGTGCGGTTTAAAAACTGTCTATAGAAATGACCAAAATAATTTAATTTTTTTGAAAATTTTATTTATCATATTCCTTTCGAAGATATTTTTTATTTCATGAATCCAGGGACTATACATTACAATTCAATGAATAGTCCCTGATGAATCACAATTTAAATAAATTTTAGCATATTCTCTTATCCGGACATCCGGGAAATTTACCTGTGGAGGCGGTGAAAAGGTCTACATTTCGTTATATATCTAAGTAACTTCAACTTTGATTTATTCACTCATTTTTCAAAATATTAAAATGAAACTCGGAATATGCATTTGGAACATCAATATAAACATTACATTCGGAATTCAAGGTCATAGTTATTATAACACCGAATATATTGCAATTTAAAATATCGATTTTTTACATAGATTATATCTGTAATCATCGATCGCGTCACCGCCTCTGTTGGGGGTCTAAGATTGAAATCGACTGATCTGATTGGTCAATTCAGCTTTGTGATGTCACGCCGGATAAGAGAATTTGGTGTTTGAAAAGACGGATTTCCCAGTCTTTCGTGTATAAATGCGTCAAATCATTTGTTTTGTTTTGTTTTTTGGGGGTTTTTTTTGTCATTCAATTATTGTTTCGCTCTTATTTGCATTCCTGTTATTGTCTAACAATTAACGTTTAACCAGTTGTATGACTTATTTTTATATTTTTTTTAATTTGTCTATTTTCGACGATTGGTCAAATCAGATGTGCTTCCAAATTTTAATGCATTCGTTCCTACGTACAAGCAGAAACATCAAGTAAATATAATATTAACCTTAACGTACGGATTAAATATCCTAAATTCATTTTTGTGATGAAACGAAATTATCTTTTCGCAAAATGTATAAACTTGAAAGATGACGTAAGGCTATCAATCAGTCATTTAGATAGGACCGATCAATCATCCGTCAGTCACGTAATTTACGTATTGTATCAGTCAAATACGTGAATTACTTTTCCTATCCGTCAGACTTTGACGGATTGTTGACTGATCGATCACTGATCGATGACTGATCGTTGACGGCTGACGGATCGCTTAATGATCGCTCTTTTAGTAACGGCTACTGAAGCAAGGACTGTACAACTTATGTACCCGAAAGTTTCAAAATTGAACGAGACTTACATACCCTATTATATTGTCATCATCTATCATTAATTTTCTTATGTATGACTATTCTATATTTTCAGAGCATTAAAAGACAGTATCAACAGATCAAACAGATACGTTATAATATTTTGCTGCACTGAGAAGTCATAATGGTTACTACATTGTTTTTTTTTTATTCATCTTGTATAATTAATACATTTGTATTTATTTTTTTTTTCATAATCATTATTTTAAACAATTTGAAACTTCGTAATACAGGTTTTTAGGCCAAGACCATGTGAATTCATGATAAAAGGTTTGTATGGTTGTTAATTGAATATTTAAGGTAACGATAACTTTTTCAGAGATTTGACTCAAAATAGCACAAAAACAATTTTTTGGCATCACGTGATTACTTAGACAATGGTTGGTTATGTACAAATTTAGCCTCAATGGTTGCGAAAACGTCTATAAATATTCGGTCAATGAAAATATGGGCATTCGTCCTTTTTTACTAATTTACTCATAGATAAATATGACTGTATATTTTTTTTCATTGCAATTATGAACAATTATCATGTTTTGTAGTATTTATTACTCTCTATAACTTTAAAAGATTAATGCTCATTGATGTTAATTTTCAACAAGTGTTTTAACGGCTTTTTAAATGCAGTTTTATATCTGATAAGCCAATTATCTATCTTTTGAATTAAAAACAAGAAGACAACTTGTGTCAATTGTGTAACAATAAAAACAATTTTACTTCACAAAATTAAATTGTACCATTCAATAAACATTGTATCATTCAAAAGATCTGTTTGAATTCTAAATACACAAAATTCACTTGTTATGATTTTTGCAAATAAAAATGATATAATTTGTCATAAATGGAGGACAAGTAACAGGTCATATCAGCATTTCTGAAAATTGATGATGCTTTAGTTCTTATTGACTCTCGTAGCTGATTGATTCGTTTAAGAATCATTGACCTTACAGCCTTAATCCATTCCGAAAGGGAATCAATGTCTTTATCTTGTTCATGCTTAAAAATGGACTTTTAAAATTTACGAAGCCGTTATTGAATATCCGAAAATTACCGAGATGAGGACCATAAGAAATCATTGAACATCCGGAACATTAGATATTACCATATGGTCAATAGTGACTGTGATAAAGCTGTAATACATTTAAAATTATTATCATGCACTAATTTTTTACAAATAATAAATTTCCCACTTTCTCAAGTGCCGGAATGGTATTTCGAACATGTGTATTTTCAGATGTCCGCACCTTATATACACCTAAATTTTACCTGTAGAATGGATCTACTATTTTGTTGAATCGCATTGGTAATGAAAATAGGGCATTTAATTTATACTCTTAAAGGATTCAAGCGGATAAAAAAACCATGACTAGCTACCGCAAACGTCACGTAAAATTGATTGATGTTATATTTTTTAGTGTTATCTAAATCTTTTTACAAATTAATATACATCACACCTTCAAAGATCACATAACTTTAATTGTAGTTTGTGCAAACCAATTAAATAGGTAATTATGTCAGCTAAATTGCTTTTGATGAAGTTTTCGATTACCAAAAGTCAGTATCGCATCAAAAGTGTAAAATTCGTTTTAGTCATTCAAACGAAGCTCGAAAAATGACTATATCTAAACAAACAATGGAAGGAAATGAAGTAAATGCACATGATTTATGTGGTTAACAAATAACTTAAACCTTTATCGAGACTTAACCTAACTCTTAATCCGTTTATAACCCTGACCTTACCCTATCCCTAACCAATCTAACACCCTTATCTGATCCAATAAACCAACCTAACTCAACCCTTAACTCCTGACCGTTACCTCATATTTCCACAACCTTTAACAATTTTTTATTCCTTAGCCATCTATAAATGTTATCCATATGATAACCCTTACCTTTATTTTACCTTTATCCTACCCTAATAACCTTTATCCGAATATCTAATCTTAACTAGAGATCAGTGAGATGGTATCCATCTCTGTGGGCCCCGCTCAAAGTGTGACCTAGAGGTCAATGGTCCAGCGACATCAACTATTGTACGTTACATGTCACCTTAAAGCAATCTATCCGCATGTCAAATATCAAAAGCCTATCTCAAAAGAGAAAAAAGTTATAGCCTGGACAAAACTTTGTCATTGAAAAAGCATGTATGTGACCCTGAGGTCAAAGGTCAAGGTCAAAGGTCACCAACCAAGGTACGCGACACGTCCTCTTGGGGTGATCTATCTACATGCAAAATATCAAAAGCCTATCTGAAAAGAGAAAAAAGTTATAGCCAGGACACAACTTTGTCATTGAAAAGGCATGAATTTGACGCCGAGGTCAATAGTCAAGGTCGTAGGTCACCATCCAAGGAACGCGACACATCGCCTCGAGGAGATCTAGCCACATGCCAAATATCAAAAGCTTACCTCAAACGAGCAAAAAGTTATAGGCCGGACACGAATTTGTCATTGAAAAAGCAGGAATGTGACCCTGAGGACAAAGGTAAAGGTCAAGGGTCACCAACCAAGGTACGCGACACGTCGCCCCGAGGAGATCTAGCTACATGCCAAATATCCAAAGCCTACCTCAAACGAGAAAAACGTTATAGACCGGACACGAATTTGTCATTGAAAAAGCAAGAATGTGACCCTGAGGTCAAAGGTCAAGGGCAAGGGGTCACCAACCAAGGTACGCGACACGTCGCCTTGAGGAGACCTAGCCACATGCCAAATATCAAAAGCCTACCTCAATCGAGAAAAAAGTTATAGACCGAACACGAATGTTTCGGACGGACGGACGGACGGACAGACTGATTACTATAGGGCGTCCACCACAAAGTGGCGAGGCCCTAATAAACCTCACCTGTATCGATTCATTTTATGCCAAAATATCTCTAAAATGTAATTTTAACTAGAACTTTATTCATCTGTGTGCGTCTTACTCTAAGCCTTACCATGACCTATATTATGTATGTCACAATAACATGAACCCCTTTATATTGAGAATTTTCCATTTATGCTGAGCGCCAATTAAAACGCAACACCTGATATTTATGTTTTAGAAATCTTCTATGTCGAGCTACAGAATTTGTTCGCTAAATTACTAAGCCAAGTATCTTCTTAAAGTTTTCCATCCATGCATTTTATGTCCATTCTTAAACATTTGTCACAGCATCAACGTTTTATTCAGTGGTCAAAATCAAAATTTCCAAATTGTCTGGTCATTTCAATGGGTGTTTCAAAAGGTGTTTCATTCTTCATATTTTGAGTTCCAACTTTGTCAAGAAGTTGTTTCGATTTGAAATTTGTAAAAATGGCATAGCTTTAATTTTTTGGTTGAAAGCGCCGATTTTTGAGAAGTCCAATTCTAAGCATCAAAAGGGTTTGAAAATTCGCAGAATATAAACATTAAAGTAATGTCTATTAATGGGAAAACAAGGCATTTTGAGAAACAACCCAGGGAATATTTAAAGTCCCTTTCGTTCATAGATTAAATGAAAACTGGTCCCATAACTTTTAGATGGGAAATGTTTTCACAGGATTAAGTTTTCTAGTGGAAATTAAAGAAAACCAATCATGCAAAAGTTCCCGCCAAAACCCCATTCTTTTGAATTTCATGCCATGTATTGCGGTTACAAAAGATAATTGGCAGTTACATTTGTTGAAAAATGTTATTTGTGCCCAAAAAAAATCTAAAAAATTAAGTGATGCGTTTTCATTGGCATTCAGTTTATTAACACTAAAGATATATGCAATCCTAACTTTTACCAAATGTTCTATATAATGCTTACCTTAAACTTAAAAACGTCCTCACATCATTTATCCGAACGTGTGATCAAATTTCAAAACCTAAAGCTGATAACAAATGCAATCTTTAACTAATTATTACAAGCCTTATCTTACCCAAACCTTATCCCTAAATATCTCTTATCTTTCCCTAAGCCAAAACAAACTATAACTAAACCTAACCTTAATAAAGGTACTCCTAGCACTAGGAGACATAAAGTAAGTGAGAACCGAACCATCAGTCTATAAAGGAAAATCAAAGGTGAACTGTAACGTCGGATAAACAAAGACACAACATAAGCACGACACAGAGAAGAAACTGAAGACACTCACGTATGCAAAAGTAAACAACACGGACCCAATAAAAATGTACGTATGTAACGCTTTTCCAAACATGAACCTTTTACGCAACTCCGACCTAATCCGAAGACCAACTCTGTACTGTAACCCTAATATTACCCTATTAAACTAATTATTACTATCCTTAACAATATGACAATATAATTTTAAGCAAAACCTTTATGATGTAAATTTCTGTAGCCTTAACACTAATGATGTTTTAAGCTCACATGAACTTTACAGGAATAATGCATGGAACCTCCTTCACTTTTCGTTTCGAAAAGATAAATAAAACGTGGCCGCCAATGCTGATCGTTGTTTTAACATTGGACCCAACGGAGAAAACAATTTTCAAGGCAACATTTTCAACATCTGCTCTGAAACTGTTGAAGCAAATTTTTCTAAACTGTACTGAAATAGTGTACGGAAAGCCCTTTACAAAGAATGTACATTTTGTTCCGATTTGACTATAAATATGTTCGCCAACACGGAACATAGTTAAACATTGGCCCTATCGGAAATTCACATTCTCTTCTTCTCCTCTGAAAGTATTGAAGCACATTTAATCAAACTTTACAGGAATGATGTATGGAAGGTCCCCAACTAAGATTGCACATTCGAAGTCAGCAATAACGTTCACACGTTCACAACCAAACTGTAAGCGTCTGCAATACTGTATTGCCTTTATGTTTTTTACAAGTTGTACGTCTTCTAAAGCTAATGCAGTTTAAAATCTTTGATCATATATGTTAACAAGTGTCTATACTATTTTCCTTAACAACTGTATATCACCTGTTTGCACTGTAAAGGATGCACCCGCAAATAAATATATAACCAAAAAAAGAAGGGGACAATCTAGAATCATAAATAATTAAGAAGGTGAAGTAAGTGAGAACCGAGGCGTCACTCTAAAACGAAAATTCAAATGATAATGGCAACATTGCAAAAAACGAAGAAACAAAGAAATAACATGAGCACGGCACAGAAAAGAAAAATGAAGACATACACATATACAAAAATGAACAACATGAACCCAATAAAAAACATGGTCAAGATCAGGTGCAACGGTGGAGTAAGCATCTCCTGCTTTTCATAATGCACCCACCGTGTGGAACATGTTAACTCCAGTCGTAAGTCAATCCAGATCCAAATAAATTGAAAGCAACATGAAACAGACAAAACAAACACGAAAAAAACCAAAGGTATGAGCACGGAGAACGCTACAGAAACATCAAAGCAAAAACCAAAACCAGTCGACAAATTATAACATGTTTGGGAATGGTCAGAATGATATCCGTAATTTGCACCTTTCATGCTATCGGTTACAGTAAGGTATGATAGCATAATTATGTTGGACTGCCAATTTGGAAATGTTATTTCTAACCGTTTGACAAAAAACAAATTAAAATTCACGATACATGGCTTAACTCAAATTATAAAACAGGACCAGGGTGGTATAATGGAATGCATCTATTTAATTTTTTGTATACAGAGACAATAGCAATGGAAAATCTATAGAATAAACACCATATTAACGAAGACAAAACGAAAATAAAATAGTGTGTTATACAGTACAACACAGAAAAAAAAACGTATACCAGACAGTTTTACCCCACTTAAACATAGACCATCATTAGGTGTTCTGGAAGGGTAAACATGACCTGGTCCACACGTTTTATCTGTCAGCTATAATTAAATAGTCGGTAATCGTCATTTTTGAAATAGACCCTGTATCTGCCCATCGAAATGGGTTGCAGAACAACGATGACCGTAAAATATTGTAGTGCAAATGGAAAACTGTCCAAATATAGCATTGGTTTAATGTTTTTCCCT
The DNA here is from genome assembly GCA_002080025.1 of Modiolus philippinarum. Lineage (NCBI taxonomy): Eukaryota > Metazoa > Mollusca > Bivalvia > Mytilida > Modiolidae > Modiolus > Modiolus philippinarum. Next base: position 86,068 of record MJUU01010139.1, on the reverse strand, counting down.
GGCAAACTGTAGTATGTGGTTCCCTCTTTCATTGGTGCATAGCTTGTTTTAGATACTGAATCTGTGTACAACTACATCTTGAGTTGTGAAATACAGACACTACACGCCGTACAAGTTGGAATATCATTTAAAAAAACAGCAATTTCAGTACTGGAAAGTTTCAATCCTCGCACTCGACGTTTTCAGTAATCAATATAAAGGAATAAATATTCATAGATTTTTAACCAAACATTTTTTTAATGTGAAAAATGGTCAAAAGTATAACAAAATACATAAAAAATACTAAAGTTGCATAAAAAAACAGTAAATTTCGTTATGCTGTACACGTGTTTCAAGGAGTAACCTCTCATCAGCAGCATTTAAAACCAATCATATGGAAAGCCATAATCCAAAAGTAGTATAACAACAAGTACTCATTACCAAACATATCAAAATAGGAGGCCAAATCAATAACCAAGGACATCTACCGAGTGCCATACACGGAATGAATCCTCAGTATTTTTAAGTGGTTAGAATTTTGACAAAGACAGTAAATTTCTAAAAAAAGCAAGGTAAAATTTTCATGTCAAACAAGTCTGACTATTGAGGTGGTGAATACCCTCTGATCCACAAGCAGTGGCATCTGTCAAATAGTTCAAAATACAAAAAAAGTCGCATAAAAAACAGTAAATTTCAAAATGTCTAATGAATTTTTCAATTTGTTCTTTCATTGATAAGTTTTCCTATCAGTTCAACACAGAACTTCTGACAAAATTCTATAATAGGAATTTAATATCCTGCAGACAAATTACATATAAGAAAATTGTTTGGAATACATGCATAAATATCAGATCGTAAAATGAAGATATTAATTGATTCCTCATCCTTTGTAAATCTATGTAAAATAACACAATGCCATCTTCATTCACTGCTACTTTCGACGCAAATGTTGTGACCTTAAAGGCAAAATTTTTAACGTGTACATCTTGGATTCTGATAATTATTATTATTAATTCTAATGATTATAAAGTATTTGATAACGACACTTCATCCTTTATATTGATGTGATTAGTATCGTAATTGCAAAACAATACCCAAAATTACAATCACATGCCAAATTCCACAAGCGCACTGCACTGCAAATGCACAAATGAAAGACAAAAACAAAAGTAAATAACGCCAGGAACTTTGGATAACTGGACTTTGTACCGGCACTAGCAAAAGCCAGTGATATGGTTTAACCAATTTCATGGTACCCAAATCTCCCCTTTCTCCATCCCGATTTTCTTTAGTATTTTAAAAATTACTGAGTGTTCCGTTGAACACTGTTATCAACTGCACTACTAAAAGGACCGTTTTTGGCCTAGTAAACCTCTCAAATCTTAAATTTTAAGCATCAGATTCATGTATTAGTAAGGAATATAAATAATATTTTTGGATGACTTACAATGTATTCCGATTAACAAACTGAATTAGCAAATGGGCTTTGTTGGTAAACTTCTAAAATATGTAAAAACAAAACTAATATATAATAGGCGTAGCAATTTCTGATAAACAACATATACTGAAAGTCTGACAGACAGTTTTGAATAACGTAATACCGAAGTGACTGTCAATTTATTTTCTGCATATGCGCATTTCGACAACTTATGTCTCTTCACTACAGATCGAACCAAAACATTTTGAAATCTATTAAGCCAAAAAACTTGTAAAAGCTGATAGAGAACATATAACCAAAAAAGGTCTTAATAGAAATACCAAAATTAAGCTATGCATGAAGGAGATACTCCTTAGTTTAAAACAAACTGAAATACTAAATGGGCTATTTTTGCTCAATGAACGTCTTAAATCTGTAAAATCCAAATTTTACGACTCAGATGCACAACTAAATCAGGTGAACAATATATGTTACAAGTTTTGTTGAAATCTGACCAAAAGTTATGATGGAGTTGTGGATTAACTATATAGACGAACAACTGAGTCATCTTGGATCTGTGAACCTCTTCAATAATAAATCACCAAAATTCTATATATCAGGTACACCACTGCACTAGGTGAACAACATATCCTGCAAATGTGTTTTGAATCTGAATTAAGGTAGACCGACACTAATACACGGCGCATTCGATTGGCGCATTTGCGAAACACAAGTCGGATGCGGAATTGACTGGATTTTCAAGCCGGAATATTCCTTATTTGGCCTTTTTATTGTGACGTCATAATAGATTGACATACACTTTCCCGCGAATTAGCTACCTTTTACCAAAAATATTGTCTGTTTCGTAAACTATATAAAAAATTTCTTTTTAATCAAACGGTGACATATTGATTTTATCAGCTCAACTTATAGCTGAAATGTACACTTCTGAAAAGTCAAAATTTTTTTAAAATCTATCTGATGTTTATTTTATAGGAAAGCAAAACAATAAGCATATTCTCACAGTTCCCTGTATATTCTTTGTAAATATTGCTGAAAAATACTGAATTTTGCCTGATTTTCACAGCTTGATTACAGGAATCTTTTCCTGGTCGGTGACATATCATTTTTATTTTATTTTTTGAACAAATGGGCTAAAAACTACAAAATATCTTAAAATAAAAAAAAAATCTGTCTGATATTTTTATTAGGCTTGAACTACCTTAAGTTATGATGGAATTGACAAGTGAGCTTTCTTTACAATCTGTAAAATCTTTAAAAACCAAATTATATGTATCAGGTGGACAGGACGACAAAGAATGCGACGTTAGACGTTGGAGAGTAATCCCTATGTGTCGACTCGAGTAAACCCACTTCAGATAATTAAGCTTAATATGTATTGATAACATTTCTAAGCGACATCAATGTAATGTGCAGAATCCTCGGCGTAGGCGTCATCTGTTGAATCTTTTCCCTGGTCATCGTCTGTACAAATAACATCCAAGTATTGGTGGTTGCCATCGATTTCTTCGTATTGTTGCCTTATTCTCCCATAATTGTGTGAAATATTGTTTTCTGGCGCTCCATAATATCTAAAAAATATATTTAGAATATTGAGGACATTATGCAGACTGCTAAAATGCTTTACAAGCTATTGTAATGGTCATTATCTATAAAAGGTTTTCAATTAACATTGAAATGATATGGAGCACATTTGAGACAGACAAAGACTCTACTAAAGACTCTCAAACTCAGCCTTGGAACAACTGTTTTTCAGTTGTTCTCCGACTTGAAGTCACCATGAGGCCTTCAACAAAGAGCTATTCTAATACCTCATAGCTAGTTCAAGACGGTCCATAGCACCGGTTTCAGTAATAATCATTGATAAACATTGAGCAAGGCTACATCCATGTATCTATTTTATCATGGATATTCTATTTCAGCTAGTGTGACCTTGATAATAAGAAGAAAAACAAGGAGTAAATCTTCATGTTCACTCCCTTATCATGAGATGATATCTAGTTATTTTGTTGTTTTAAACAACAAAAATCAGTTATTGCAAAATTTCAGATAATAATCTTATTCTTTTTTTTAGGTTTTTACCACCTTTTTTTCATGTACAATTTTAGTTACATATTTTATTAAAGCCTCGTTTTTACATGTGCATTGTATCCTCATCTATTATGTTTTCGACCTACTAAGCGTCGACTGTGACGTCATAATTGTTGTTGATATAGCACGTTTAGGCCGAATACTGAAGTGGGTCGGAAATAGAATGTTTGACGATTATAGAACTAAATGTTGACCCTGCGGTATTTAAACTAAACTAGGGTAAATCTACTTTTTCGGAGTAGTTTCAACATAGATTTTACAATCAACCAAACTATTCAGATTTAAGAAGTTATCTTCATCTTGAGCATTTTCACAAATAAGAAATTTTTACGAATATTCACAATCATATATCAAGCTGTAGCTAATGCTTTTAACACGTTCGGAGAATAAAATACAAGTTTCTGTCAATCACATAAATTTTTTGAATAATTGTAATAAAATTATGTTTCCGTAAAAATATCTTTATCATTATATAATAAAAAATACCGAAGTAACTGTTAATTCATTTTCTGCTTATGCGCATTTCGACTATTTTAATTCTGGCAGCCATTTTGGATGAGGTGTGGTTCTCCCTGGATACTTTTATTGTAAGATACCATCAAAGTGCCATTGTGTTCTAATTTGACAAATTGTTTCAGAAAGTATCTTCAAATGTGCTTAAATATGCTATTCATTTCAACTCATCTCAGACCACCTTTCAAAAATGATTTGGGCAGGGTTCCCTTATAATCTAGGTAATAATTATTGCCGAAATTATAACATTACAAATTTTAATGAAAGGATATGGAGTAAATGAACATGAGGCCATAAAACATATGTTTACTCTAGCTGCAATGATTTTAATGAGCTGTATGGCCATTTCGGAAATTAATTCCTCATCAGCAGCACTAAAACCCAAACAAAGTAAATCCATAATTTCAAAAAATGTTTAAATGCATAAAACCAAACGTAATCCGAATAATCAGTAATATCAAATATTGCTAAGGACAAAACTACAATGGAGGGAGTTAATCCTTATGTTTTAGAATTTGCATAAAATTTGATAACAGTAATTGAAAAAAAAACCCTTTCAAAAAGTATTTTGACAAAGTTCTCCTCATTAACTAGTAATTACATATTTCTGAAATCAAAACATAAAACATAGCAGAATACTTTTTTCTAAAATTTTATTTTACTGTTTTGGTTCCCATTGCAACCGATAGCTCAACAATCTATATTACAACCCATAAAATAACACCATTAAAAATTGGGCGGGGTCCCCTTATGATCAAGGTAACACTTATTGCTGAAATTAAAACATTCATCAGAGTCCCCCTTTTTAAGTTAATATTTGGGGACGGGTTCCACTTGTAATTAGTTCAAACATATTGCCGAATTAACAAATACCTAACAGAATAATTTTTTTTTCTAAAGGTCTGGTTTCCATTGCAACTAGTAAGAGCTCCATCCATTACAACCCATATCAAACCATAATTAATATAAAAACTTGGACATGGGTTCCCTTTAAAATCCACAGGGTCCAATGGTTAAACTATGTTCTCCGCTAGCAAACACCTTGGATGAAAAAAAGACCTGCCGGATAACTTTTCCATCGTGACTAAGCTTGGTTATAATTGGACTGGTAGTTTCTGAGAAGATCTTTGAATGTCTTTCCCATAGGGTCAAATGTAAAATCTATGTTGCCGCTGGCGGCCATGTTGGATAAGGTAATGATCTTCTGGATACCTTTTCTGGAAGGGATCTTCAAATAACCACTCTGACTAAGCTTGGTTACCAGCAGACTAGATTCCTTGAGCTTGCCGGAAGTTTAGCAGCGAGCATTCTTTGACCCTCTTTCAAAATTACGTTTATAAAATAGCAGACTGTGGCATGCGATTATAATTTTCGGCCATTGTAGGTGTTTCCTGTTATCCATTTTTACATGGACTTGCCGGATACCTTTATTGGATGGAACGGTATAAGGGACCATTTGGTTTTAATTGGACTTGCCCTTTCTGAGAAGATCTTTGAATGTATTTTCCAGGGGGTCAAATGTTAAAACTATGTTCCCTGCTGGCAGTCATTTTGGACCTTCCGGATACCTTTTCTGGAAAGGTAAAGTTTAGTTCCAATTTGACTTATAGTTTCTGAGAAGATCTTTGAATGTCTTTTCCATGGGATTCAATGTTAAAACTATGTTCCCCGCTGGCGGCCATCTTGGATGAGGTACGGACCTGACGGATACCTTTTTGGATGGGACCAGATGAGGACCATTGTGGCTAAGTTTGGTTTAATTGGACTTGTAGTTCCTGAGAAGAAGATCTTTGAATGTGTTTCCATTGGATCCAATGTTAAAACTATGTTCCCCGCTAGCAGCAATCTTGGATGAAGTACGAATACCTTTTTGGAAGGGATGATCTCAGGACTATTGTGACCAAATTTCCTTTTAATTGGACACATAGGAGATCTTTGAATGTCTTTACCATAGGGTCATGCTAATAACCACCCATTAGTTTAGATTAACCTTTAACAAATCAATCATAAGGCCTTAGAAATGTTGAACGTTCCCATTTTTCATCATTTTTGAAGAAATATTGAGTTTTTGTCGACCAATGGCTCTTCAATTACCAAATCATGATGTAATTCATGCAACATTGTCATATACAACACATGTTTTCCATGTTCTTGTTATTTCTATACGAACATGGACCAAGAATTGACAATTTCAGGTAAAATATGTTAGGGTAGGGATCAGATTTTCGGTATTTAGAGTCACATTTAACATAACCCATAACACATAACCCTTCCGGAGCACCTGATGTCACTCTCCGTTTCAATGGAGATCACACTGTGAGTGCCTTTGTTTTGAATGTTGTAATTTCTATATCTGTGCTTTATATCTGTCTAACATCATTGTTTTCTTATCTAACGTCATTGTTTTCTGTGTTATCGTTTTGGCTGTGTCTTTGGACTTCGATTTTTGAAAATTTCACTCCTTTGTTCCTTCGGTATTTTACTGCCATTGTTCAACACTCCTCTTTTTTCTAACTAATGTATCGTTTAGAACAATTAATTGGCATATCTGCAGATATGTTCTATAGTTTTGACGTATATTGCGATTTACCAGTGAATAATGGACAAATCTGAAATGTTGAAAATTCCTATTTTTCATGAATTTTGAGAGAAATGTTGAGTTTTAGTTAACCAATGGCTTTTTGAATACCAAATCATGATGTTATTTATGCAACATTGTCATATACAACATACATTTTCTGGTTGTGGTTATTTGCATGTGAACATGGACAAAGAATTGACAACTTGAGGGAAAAATTTGTTGGGGTAGGGGTAAGATTTTCGGTATTCAGAGTCGCATTAAACACTCATTGTTTTTCTAAATAATGTTTTCAGACCACTTATGTGTCGATTGGTACAATTAATTTGCATAATTCTGCAGATATATCCTCCTGATTTCTAGTCCGTGGGCTGGACACACTTTCCATGCATTCCCCCCTACTTCCGAACCAAACAGGTTTTTCTTAGTCCTTCTATGTCCCATCTTCAAAATAAAATATGGTACCACGAACATAACTTGCACGCATAGACAGTATAAGCCACTTTTGTAGTACACCCGAAAAATTATTATATTTTCGTTTAAAATAAGTTTCATCATTTAAGCTCCATAACTTTTTACAGATAAGTAATATGTACTGAAATTTGGTATCAAATTAAAGCTACTTTTATATGCTTTAAAATGAACACAAGTTTGTGTACTTTACGCCAATTTTATGATCTGGGGATACAAAAAATCTACCCCTACCCCTGCAAAAAATTGCGAAAATGTCGATTTTAGGCTGTCAATTCCTTTCAGATAAACAACCCTCGTCATTTGATCTAGTTTTTATGCAGAACTTTTCAGTTGTGATACAATGTTTGTAAAATTAAAGAATTAAAGTCCAAAAAATTTTGATTTTTGGAATAAAATTTTTGAAAAATGGAATTTTTCGGAATTTTAGATTTTTCACAATTTCGACTTTTTCACTTAAGGGTGGTAAAAATCGGAATATATATTTAATAATTGCCGATGCAATAACAATTTATGATATGTTAGCAATAAATTATACGCAAAAATTCTAGTTTCAGACATATTATACGTTCATATATGTCAAAATTAGCGCCCCTCCCCCTAAAACTTAAGAGAATTTTGAAATATTCAGACTGCAAATAATAAAAAGATAATGTTTAATGGGAATTCTAGCGTGTATTTCACTACAAATGACATGCAGAAGATCATTTAAGTAGGTCTCATTTCGACTCTTCTGTCCGAAATTGTATGAAAAATGGATATTTTCCGTTTTTCATAATTTCTGCTGTTTTGACTTTGAGATGCAAATACTTCATGAAATTGACATATAATTTGAAAATGTTGATAAAATATCGTTTCATTATATCTAAGCAATTAGATAGTATGCTTTTAAGCCTTTTAGACTAACTACAGTCTCATAAATTACAAACATATTACCCCTTACTACACATATTCAACACAATTTATTTCATTTTATTAAGCTTGAAAAGCTTCCATCATTGTATAAAGGTCCAATGACATATCATTTACAAACACCAAAACACACAGAGCCTCGCATTTATCAAAATAAGATCATGCGCCCGGTTTATTGCCAGTTTTTCAGCGATTTTACTTGGAATTTCGGAAAATTCTGAAATACAGAAAATTCACATTTTCACGATAATCATCCAAAATATTCAGTTTTACCCATATTTTGGTGTCAACATTACATATTATGATGTATCAAATGCATCTTTTGCAAAGAAAGTAAAACATTTGTATGCTTTGTTCATTTATATGTGGAGACGGTCATATTTTGGGGGTTTTTAAGTTTAATTTTGTTGGGGTAGGGGAAAGATTTTTAGTATTTAGAGACAAATTGAACACTCCTTATTTTTCTAAACAGTGTTTTTAAATAACATGTGTATCGATTAAGACAATAAATTGGCATATCTGCAGATAAATCCTCCAGATTTGCCACATATAACGATTTAAAAATGAATTTTGGACAAATCTGAAATGCTAAAAATTTTAATTTTTCATCAATTTTGGACAAAATATTGAATTTAAGCTGACAACTGGGATTTAGAATACCAAATCATGATAGTATTCATGCAACTTTGTTAAATGCAACGTATATTTTGCGTGTGGTGGGTATTTTTATCCCAGCATAGACAAAAAAATTGACAATTTCAGGCGAAATTTGTTGGGGTAGGGGTAAGATTTTTGGTATCTAGAGTCACATTCAACACCCCTTGTTTTGCTAAATAATGTTTTAAGACATCTTATGTATTGCTTAGAACAATTAGCATATCTGCAGAATTCTACAGATTTGATACATATTGAGATTTAACAGTTAACTATGGACAAATCTGAAATACTCAAAATTCCCATTTTTCATCAATTTGCGGAGAAATATTGAGTTTTAGTCGACCAATAGGTGTTAAAATACCAAATCGTGATGTAATTCATGCAACCTTGTAATATACAAAAGACATTTTTTCATGTTCTGATTATTTGTATGCAAACATAGACCAAAAACACCAATATCAGGGAAAATTTGGTGGGGTAAGGGTACAATTTTCGGTAATTAGAGTCACATATAACACTCCTTATTTTTCTAAACTATGTTTTCAGACAACTAATGTATTGCTTAGAACAATAAATTGGCATATCTGCAGATCTATTCTATAGATTTGATATATATCGCGATTTAACAGTGAACTATGGACAAATCTGAAATGTTGAAAATTCCAATTTTTCATCAATTTTGGGAGAAATATTGAGTTGTAGTCGACCAATGGCTGTTAAAATACCAAATCATGATGTAATTCATGCAACATTGTCATAAACAACGGACATTTTCCATGTTCTGGTTATTGTTATGCGAACATAGACCAAAAATCACCAATTTCCGGGAAAATTTGTTAGGGTAGGGTTAAGATTTTCGGTATTTAGAGTCACATATAAAACTCCTTGTTTTTTTAAACAATGTTTAAAAACAATTTATGTATTGCTTAGGACAATTAAATTGCTATCTGCAGATATATTCTACACATTTGATATACATTGCGATTTAATGATGAAATACGGACAAATATGAAAAGTTGATTGATTGATTGATTGAATATTGTTTAACGTCTACTCAGCAATATTTCAGCTATATCAAGACGAGAACAAGTTTGTTGATAAATAATCACTTTGGGGTATGGAAATGGCCATGGGACGGGAAATTCTGACTGCCACTGGAAAATTAGGGTGAAATCGTCAAGGGCGGGGAATTTAGCCTTGTAGCCGATCACCTACGGACCACCCCAAAAAGAGCTTACTACAAGGGTTCTTTAACGTGCAGGAAGCGTGGCATTTCTTCCAACACGTGGACCTGAGTTTACATCCCATCCGAAAGATGGGTTGTGTATTTATTAATCCCGCACAACCACGGAATGGGTCCAATTTCTATATCCCGGGACCCTCGGTCACACCCCGCAAGCCGGAGATACTGGGTCCTATTTCTATATCCCGGGGTTCCCTCGGGGTCCTCTGTTAGGATGGCTCATACTCCAAGCTCAGAGGATGCTGCGGGCCTATTCTTCAGCCGGGACCGCGCACGGCGGTGAAAAGTTGAAAATTCTCATTTTTCATCAATTTTGGGAGAAATATTGAGTTTTAGTCGATCAATGGCTGTTGAAATACCCCATTCTGATGTAATTTATGCATTAGTGTCATATACAACACATGTTTTGCGTGTTCTGGTTATTTGTTTGTGAACATAGACAAAAAATTGACAATTTCGGGGATTTGTTGGGGTAGGGAAAAAATTTTCTGTGATCAGAGTCACATTTAACACTCCTTGTTTTTTTTAGCAATGTTTTAAGACACCAAATGTGTCGCTTGGTACAATTAATTTTCAAAATTGCAGAATATCCTCCAGATTCGGCATATAACAACGGCAGTAGAATACCGAAGGAATAAGGGAAGCGATGACTACAAAAATCGAAGTCCAATGACATGGCAAAAACGGTAACAGATAAAAACAAAGACAAAACAAGGACGTGAGACAGCTACAATGCACGGAAATAAAAAGATAACATTAAGAACTAAGGCACTCATAGTGTGAACTCCCATGAAAACCGGGAGTGACATCAGGTGCTCCGGAAGGGTAAGCATGTCCTGCTCCACTAGCGACACCCGTCACACTCTCAGTGAGGTATATATTGTTTTTAAAGTACTGATTTTAGGCTGATTGGAATTGCCATTTTCAATAACGATAAAGCAGTGGACTTTGGACAATTCTGAAATGTTGAAAATTCCCATTTTTCAAAATTTCGGGCAAAATATTGAGTTTAAGTCAAAAATGGCTGTTAAAATATAAAATCATAATATAATTTATTCAACATTGTCCTATACAACACACATTTTGCGTCTTCTGGTTATTTTTATGCGAAAATAGACAAAAAAAATTGACAACTTTAAAGTAAATTTGCTGGGGTAGGGGTAAGTTTTATTGATATATGATGTATATATTACCTAAAAACGGCCATTATTTGTTGTGGTTGTAAAGCTAATGAAATAAGCTTTCACTTGATACCTTTTTTAGATGACATTTATTTACTAAAAATAATATTAGGCAAAAGAAAGACAAAACTTGTTCAAAACGAAATTATTCAAAGGTCCCTGAATTTGGTATATTTGAAAATAAAATTTTGGTCATTTAAAATATGTTAACATTGTCTTAAACTGTTTTATTTTGAAGAAAATAGATTGAAAAGCTAAAAACAATTTTTAGTATCGGGAATTGAGATGCACTTCGGGTTCTCTAGACCATGAAACTTGCGCAATTTCAATAAAAATATCAGTTTTTCGTCAATAGTTCATTGGGGTAGGGGTACGTTTAATTGCGCTATGGAACGTATTGGGCATAAAAATTTCAAAAACTTGGGTTTTTTTGTAAAGCTCATATAATAAGCAATCATTTGATACCTCGTTCTTATAGCTGGAAGGCATTTGGTCAACATTTTGAAGCAATTGAAAGAGAAACTTAGACGAAAAACGAAAGTTTCCAAAATCTCGGAAGGTGGGCCAAACTCCACAAGTGCGTGCAGGTTATGCTCGTGTTAACAGGTTTCATTTTGAAGAGGGGATGTTTGCGGACTTAAAAAAAATGGGTCAAGTTCGGAAGTGGGGGTTGCATGGGGGGGGGGGGGGGGGTTATTCCAGCCCATGGACTATAGTACTAGTTTTACGGGGGAAGACCTGGATAAGCCTCAAATTTTCAACTTTTAATTTTTTCCATATTTTCTGTATTTAAACTATACACGTTCATGTCAACTTTAAGCAATTTTCAACAATATTTACCGCTCAGTTTTCTATCTAGTGATCATCGAAGTGACCCTGTTTTCTCACATTGTTTGGTCAGGACTTTATTGTGGTGTACTGTACAAAATTAGCTCTAATTAAAATTGTATTTGATTTAGAATTATTTCAAATGCAAAATACTGTAGTGTAAACATGTGTGAAAGTAAGTATGTTTAATGACAGAAAATTTTAACACTTTGAAATGAAATGCAAAGGTGTTCTCAACAGTATATGCTGAAAAATTTATTCTATTTTGATCAGTATAAACACTTCTTGTAAAAAACTGAGTCGTTGAATTTTCACCAATAACCGAGATTAAAAAGAAAACTAGTATATTTAATATATATATAAAATTTCGAAATATCTACCGTTCATTTTTTATATTAATAATAAAGTGTTTAAAAATCAATAATATTGCCGAATCTCTGCTTGAAATCACCTCCCTTGCAAATAAATCTAACTTTTACATATTTGCATTGATCTTAGATATCATTGCCAAAAAAGTAGAGTAACTTAGCTGGTTATTAACTGGATGTAGGATGGCTGTGTTCTCGACAAAATGTGTATTATGTGTGAAAAAAATATTAAAACCTCAAAATTTCGATCATACATATGGTTATCATTCTTTTGATTAATTTAAGTATTAGAAAAACAGAATTATCTCCCCAGGTCTATCCCCTTAAAAATGTGTTATTACAAGAATAATTTACAATACCACCTCACGCTTAATCAGGAGATCTTAACATACTATATAATACAATTATCAGACCTCGGCTAGACTTCAACGTCATCTGCATAATGCAAAATGTAAAATGTATACTTTTCATCACTAATATCAATACCACAGTTATACGAGCTCAATAATGACGCCATAATAATCAATACATGAAAAAAAAATTGATGACAAAGGGGATCCCTGTTTCAAGCCACTCTTACAGGTAACACCAAACCCCGTTTTCAAGAGGCAGCAAATGAACGTTTACGTAATTTCTTTCTTACGTCAAACCTTTTAGTTAATGCAAGATAATTTACCAATTGTACTTACTGTAAACGTGGAAATTTTCGGGTGGGGGTAATTTTCGCTTATTTCGCTTTTGGGTAATTTACGCGAATATTACCCCCACGCGAATACTTTTAATAACAAACGTTTACAATCAAATTGTGAAGGTCCGCGAAAATTATAACCTCGCGAAAGGTTTGGGTATGACTCTTCGCNCCCCCCCCCCCCCCCCCCGCGAAAATAACCACGTTTACAGTATTCTATGACGAAATATATTTGTATCATCAGACAGTACATTTGATATCATCAATTACTTGAAACAACCTTTTGTCATATATGCTGTATTTATTGAAAAACAAATATGTAAAACAAAAATAAAATTGGTGCATCATTTAAAAAATGCCTCTATTGGAAATATGTCTTGTATTTCGAAATGAAATCGGCTTTGTCAACAAAACTAATAAAAGGTCTCACTACCCGGTTTAAAAATATCACGAGACAAATTGAGTTGCGATAACCGTTAAAAAAATCTGTGTCATTCTTATTTAAAACAGCTGTCAAATTAGTGAATATTATACAATTACCAGCCTAGATAGTTGTGACCAAGCGGCTCCTCTCCACCGAGATATTAAGGTCACCCGAGAGCTTGGTCGAGGCCGATGTCGAGGGGAGAGAACCCACTGGGTCACACACTATCTAGGGTGGTAACTTTTATATTATATCGAATTTTGTTGTTTACCGCTTAACATTCCTAAATCTCAAATGTATTGTGACACTATTTGAACATATCAGATTCTAGATATTGAAATGAGTGTATAATTAATGAGCATCATTAACCAAAACTTCGAAAACAATCAATTGTTATCTATTATTTGCTATTTTTTCCAAAACTGTTGTTAAACAGATTCTGAACATCATTCCTGTGGCATGTCAAACCATACCCTCCAATTGTTTATTTTACCTCCCATCAAAAAACCTGTCATATCAGCTTCATATGTTTTTGAACGACTATCATTGCATTGGTTTTATTTTTTTAGCCTCAGACATATGATACAATAATTTTGTTAAACATCAGTCACCCAGGATTTCTTTGTTGCCATTTCTGTAAGTATGACTATTACCAAAGCGTTCAGCTTCACATTGCAGTTTTCCAAATATTTCATTTCTACTGTTTTATCGAAACTCATTGTATATCTCATCATCAAAAATTTGTTCATTTTCTCCATTCTTAAGTTTTTTTTGTTTATAGTCAAAAATCTGCATACATCTTATCTGTATGTATACAGTCAGACGGAATTTTACAAACAATCATATTATCATATTTTAATTCTTCATTTTCATCGTTTTGAGTTAAGATTTTGCACACCTAAAGTAGTTCAAAAACACCCTTTCATCATTGAGTGATCAGTGATTAGCCTCAATTCATTACCCGTTAGATAAAAACCTGCTGATGTAATGACATCATTAGCTCATATTCTAGAAAACTCTTGTAGGTTTAAATAAACATAGACATAAGTTGTCGAAATGTGCATATTCAGAAACCAAATTCACAGTAACTGCGGTTTTTAGTTATTTGTTACCACTGTGTCGATGCCTCTGCTTGTGGACTGTTAGTCCCCGAGGGTATTCACCAGCCCAGTAGTTAGTACTTCGGTGTTGTCCTGAAAGCCGATTCTATTTGAAACCTTACAATATCTAAATTTTTGTAAATTTTGTTGAAAACTAAGGAGTATCTCCATCAAGCAAAGCTCTGTCCTTCGCTAATTTTGGCTTTACATTTAGATCATATTGTTTATTTGTTCTCTATCAGTTTTAAACATCTTCGAGGGTATGGTCTTCCAAACGTTTAGATTTTATCTGCACTGAAGAGACATAAGTTGTCGAAATGCGCATATGCAGAAACCAAATTCACAGGAACTTCGGTATTTAGTTATTGGATAAAACAACTACTGAACATCAGATACTAGTTGCTAACAAAGTCTTTACCATTGACAATGCAATAATTCAAACTAATAAGAAAATCAGAAAATGAACCTCTAGAAGACTTACATTCAAAGTTTACAACAACTCTCTAACTTAATTTCGTACCCTTGTCATGAATTCATTTTCGAAATTGAATTTTGTATAAGATACATTTTATAATAAGTACTAGTTTTGTACGGTTTTGACAACAAGCATGGAACAAAGTGCGGAACACACATGAGACTGCCTATATAAAACATATATCGTAATGTTCTCGTTTAAAATATTGAATTAAATGTAGATAAATTTAAAATATTGCTTACATCACAGAAGACAGTTTAGCATAAACCATACGAAAGCGTGTTTTTGCAAATAGTAAATTGTCCTGAATTGATGAACTAGACATCCACTATAAAATTATTTTGTTTTCATCAGGCTATAAAAATTATTGCCATTACGAATCAGAATTTACCATCGGAAACCAGAGTTGTAAATATATCAAGAAACTTAACATCGGAAATAGTGTACTTAACATCATTGTGAAGTTTTTGTTATCTTTTAACTTCAATAAATCACGATTTTTTTTTCTGGATGTATTACAACATTCATATTATTGTTGCCCTGAGATGCACGGCCGTCCAAACATAGGAATCAGGGCGTAACAGGCGGTCATGTTTGAAGACGATTCGAAACCCAATAAAAAATGAAAAGAAGGCCTCATGGTGACTTCAAGATGAAGAACAACAATGAAAGCGTTGTTCCATTAGCCTAATCTTACCATGTATTTTTGGGGATTTTGTCCCATGTGCATTTACTCCATATCCCTTTATTTATTCATGTAGGAAATGACAGAGGACAGTACCTTCAAATATATGGTAAAACAAAGCAATGAAAAAACCTCATAGTAAGTTCAAGACGGTCCCTAGCAATGGTTTATTATTGAATGTCGAACAACGCTGTATCCATGTATATTTCCTTATGTAAATGGATGCAGTGTTGTCAACAAACATTAAAAAATAACCGAAAAATGGTTTGGGACGTCAGAATTGTTCAGACTTGGCAGATGTGTCTGTTATCGGGTCAAAAGTAACTGAGATTAATTTGCGTACCTCCTATAAATATTAAGGATGTTAGCTGGTCATGTTTTTCTAATTTCTGTCAGACTTTCTTACTTTTTGCCAATTCATCCCCCTTTTTCATAATTTCATTTGATTCATTTTTGGAGCATTCTTACAAAAAAATTATTTCATTCTAATTTAATTATTTTGTCATGCTCATTAATGGATCAAAATTGTTCATATCAAACCTTTGTAAAATGTATATGAGTTCACTTTCCTGTCAGTTTTTGAAACACTTTTATCTCCAAAAACACATCGGTAACATTTTGCTTAAATAACTGCTCTTCTTTTTGGACTACTTTTGGATTATGGCTTTCTATATTATTTGATTTAAATGCTGCTGATGAGAGGTACTCCTTGAAACGCGTGTACAGCATAACGGAATTTACTATTTTTTATGCAACTTATATTTTGTACTTTAAATTTTTAACAAAAACCAATTTTACTGAAAGAACTAGTTTTAAAACTAACCAGTGAATATCGATGGATTTAACGAGATATGCTTACATTTGTCTTTGAGCAGCCACATATTGTTCCATACCTACAATAGAAAATACTTATTCTCAATTTGTATGACAATAACTTTAACTGAGAGATTTTTTTAATCCAAAACAAGTTATAAATTTTATTTCAGCAGATAACATAATCCCTTTGCCGCAATATGTCTTCTATAATCATATATTAGCACTACTCGACAAAAGAAACGATACACAGATTTTATCACAAATAATATTTTTCTTTCTTACAAAAAACCAAAACTCGTAGACAAAATGTTTTTTGTACGTGATAATTCATATTATGACCAAAAAAGTCTCTTGCAATATCTGAACCATCTTCGGTTACGGTCAAGGTTGATATCCGGATTTCTGTTTGCAGACGTAAATAGTTAGCATGTCCACATTGTTTTCCTTACAGACCATCACATTTTCGAAATTGCTGACTTAAAACCTCTGTTAATGTGTCGGCCATGAATTCCTACGACCTATTTTCCACTTTCAACTACCATTTTCACAAGTGGAAAACGCGTTTTACGTGATATTGACGCTATGACTTCTCACGGGACATGCTGCCACGTGATTTATCATTTGATACACATATTTGCTTTAGATTAATCAATAGTCTTTAGTTTGTTCTTCTTTCCATATAACATCGAATAGCAAGGGCAAAAATCAAGATCGACTATATGTCCGCGATAGGTCAATGTCCATGTTGGTTTTGGATTGAATGGGGCATCGAAATGAGACATTGTTTTCCTTTTTTTCAAGATGGCAAGCTGTTGATCTTTTCTTGAGTAGTATATAATTCATTAGGAGTTAATATCTTATTTTACCTTGAAGTTACGAAATTTGAACTGATGTGAAATATGCAGTATACTATGAGAAACAGGCTCCTTGACACATTTCATGTGCATGTGTCCTCCATTTGCTCTAGAGTTATCCACTTCTTTTAAACAAGAATTGTTAAGAAGTCATTTTTTTATGTCATTTGAAATACACTTTCAATTTTTCGATTACGAAAATTGAGCTACAGTGCTGTTAGCCTTTTTTGTGAAAAATAAATATAAAAAGCTAGTGGTAACAACCTTCTCGTATCTCTTGTATTTACTTCATATTGACAAA
Source organism: Modiolus philippinarum (assembly GCA_002080025.1). NCBI lineage: Eukaryota > Metazoa > Mollusca > Bivalvia > Mytilida > Modiolidae > Modiolus > Modiolus philippinarum. Next base: position 68,466 of record MJUU01010139.1, on the reverse strand, counting down.
GTACATGGAGTTAGTTAGTTGAATCTCTTTTAAACGTCGGAAAGTGACTCATTTTGTCAAGTGATGTATTAAACAACGAAAGACATGCGCTTCGGGCTAAGAATTAGAACTTTCAGTGCGAATGCAAGATCCGATCAACAATAACCAAAAGAAACCAGCGACGAAAATGAGACTGCATAACGAAAATGATAAATCTAGTGACCGTAAGAGGGTTCCACATTTTTGCTAAATCACCAGCTCAGCAAAACCAAAACCACTAAATGCCAATGTTTTACCAGCACTGACAACGCATGTTGTCAATTAATAAACAAACACCAGATGCGATACGAGTTTCTTCACACAGCATTGTCCACGAGGTTAACCTAATTCAAAGATTAATCCTAGTAAGAAATAAAGTCGATTCTGATGAACAGTAAATTGATCACATTTTTCCGGAAAAAAAAAGCGTATGATTTTTCCAATATAGATGACTAAGACCAAAGTCATCTTTACGCGTAGAGAGCAGAAAAAATGTGGCGATCCCACCTCAGGCAATAATGTCCTGTGCAATTGAGAGGTTATACAAATAATAAAAAAAATGCAATACATATTGTTTAAACTGCCATTTAAAGATTGTCGACACCCGACAGTCATTAAAAAGGCTTGTCTTGTACAAGAATACTACAAGTCAACTCTTACATGGATAATAAACAAAACAATAAATTTTCAAAAAAGTAACCGGTTTTTAATATCATTTGAATTCTTCAGTTTTTTATTATTAATACGAATATATGAAGTACACCTTGTCATCAAGGTCATGCAAGGATCCTACTTTCCTAAAATCGGAGAATTGATGTTTGTCATAAACAAACTAATGAAAACTACATGACCCTACCAATGATTTTACTGAACCTTCCGCAAGTGTTAGTACCTAATTTTATGGCGTTTTTATTTCGTTTTGTGTGTGTGTGTTTTGGCTTTTTCGTGTTGTATCGATTTGCTTTTTGTATGAATTGCCCCTTTTTCATCTCTCCTCCCTTTACTCTATTTTTGCTTTTGGATACTTTTGTCGATGTATGGATTTCCAACTAATGTATTGATCAAAACAATTACAATGCTCGATCTGCTCTACAGTTAAGTAATGGCTGGGTTATCTAAGGTAAACATGGTTCTGACAAGCTGCATGATTCTACGAAATTAAATGTGCAATGGGCATATACCCTCTAGATTGGTAATATAATTTTGAAGTTCTTGAATAGTTCTGAGATCGCTTTAAGAATGAGTTGAGACAACTTCGGCAGTATTGAATTGGGGTGATAACGGATCGGAAGTGTTTCGCGATGACGAGCTTTTCCTCCTTCTAATTGCTTTGAAGTTTTTAAGAAACTTGGTTTCCGCACTGGGTATTACAGTTGACCTATTTCAAAATGACAGGAAATAATTTTGCAATGTCGAATTATTAGACACAAGAACAATGGATATTATATTTAAAAAGTGGGCTTTTAATATCTTCAGAGGTAGGATCTGGACAACTGCTATATATGCAGAGATTGCTTCAGTATTTTGTTACTGCGAAGAATTCTGATATACCATTTAGGGTGCATTAGTCAAAAAGCGATTAGAATCGAAGAAATTTTATTCTTCAGCTAATGATTCTTAAATTGTAAAGACAATCAAACAGACGAAAACTTAACGGAATACTACACAAGCGGTATTTATAAATAAGTTCTTCACTTGCTGTTGGAATACCCGATAAACGAAGAACGGCTCAAAACAAAAAACAATGTACTGGAGTCATGTTGTTGATTTTTTGCCCAAAGACTTCTACAATTCTGTTGATTATGCCTCATGCTTAATGAAATTTATATTATATAATACACATTAACAGTTTTAGAAGATTTCGGGATTTCCTTCAAATAGCAATGAAGTTATTTTATTTCGAAAACAGTCCATTTGTCCGAACCGGTTTCCGACGACATTGTGCACAAATTGAAAATATGGCGAGATATCCGCGAAAAGATTAAATCGTACGAGAGCAATCTCCGTGAAACAGTGAGTAGAGTGTTGGATTTCTACTTGAACGCCTCAGAAAAAGTAACAGCGACTGTCGTTTAACTTCCCACATATGTAAAGGAGATACAATGGCCAAGTGTGAATTCATGAAAAAGAATCCATTCTGCTACTTAAACCATTGATGAGGCATTTATGTAATCAAGAGATTTTATCTGCAGTGAAGATATAAAAGTTGTCGAAATGCTCTTATGCAGAATTTAAATTCACAGTAACCTCGGTATTTAGTCATCAAAAAGATTATCGCCAGTCTAATTACTGCATTATTATGTTCGTAATATATATGTGTTTATGATCGAAAGTTTACTCAGTATTAAAGTAAAATTATATGGATGAAGTTATCATAAAAGTTTGATTTTAAACGGTAATATTCGCTTATGTTTTTTTGTTTTTTGTTTTGTTTTGTTTTGTTTTTTTTTTCAAAGTTAGTCGAAAAGGCCTAAAGGGGGGTAGACCTGGGGTAAGAGGAGATAACTTTTATTACTTACACAAACAAATAGAATCATTACAATAGGTATTATCAAAATTTTTAAATTGTAAAATTTTTGCCACACAGCGAATAAATATTGATTTCATCATGAAAACATATACCCAACATCCAATTATTCATAATGAGTGCATTTTACTCTACATTTTTGCAATGCTGTCCAAAGATAATGAAAATATTTAAAAGTCAGATTTCTTCCAAGGGAGGTTATTTACAGCACAGATTCAGCAATTTTATTGATTTTCACCCACTTTTTTCTAAATTAAGAAAAAATGGGGCAGTAGAATTTTCTAAAATTTTAATATATCTTACATATACTAGATTTCTTTCTATTCTCAGTTTTTTGATGAAAATTAAACGACAGAATTTTTTACCAGAAGTGTTAAATAGTGATCAAAATAGAGTAAAAATTCCAGAATGTACTATTCAGAACACCCATGTATTTCAGTTCAGACTAGTTAAATTTACTATCATTATTCGTGCTTACTTTCATACATGTCTAGACTACAGAATTTTGCATTCGAAATAATTTTAAATCAAATACAAATTTAATTACAGCTAATTTCATACACCACAATCAAGTCCTGAACGGACCAATTATATAAGGAATCAGGGTATCTTTGATGACCACTAGTCATAAAACAGGATGGTAAAAATTGTTGAAATTTGCTTAAAGTCGACATGAAGATGTGTAGTTCTAATACTGAAAATATTTAGAAAATTAAACGAGTGGAAAATTTTAGGCTTCAAAAGGTCTACCCCTTAAATTCAGTAAAAAAAGCCCGTGAATAGTGTTGAACTTCTTAATCTTATCTAAGGAGAACGAAGAGGAGAGAAAATGTTAGTTTTGTCTGAATAATGAAATACTTTCTGCCAAAACATATATTAAACGCAGGGTAGTACAGGCACGAGGAAAGGGCAGAGAAGTCGAGACTGTAATTTTTGGTTTAATTTGTTAATCGAGCCATGTTTTCGATTGGAAATAAATAAAAAATAGTAATATCAAAAAGGAAAGAAATATATGTTTAATTGTATATACTATAGAGTTTTTATCCCCCCAAAAATGACTATACACTGAGCAAAAGGTAATCGATACATACGTCTTTTATATTACTAATTGATAAAATTTTATTATATACCAACTTTTTCATTGGAATTTGATGAAAAGACTTCATAAATTTTTTTTAATTATAACCTACCCACTTCTAAGGCACGGACTATTTGATTTTCGGGGGGGGGGGGCGAATTTTTTTCGAAAAAAATTCTGGTCCCAATCTATGCTGAACAATTTTCTGACATCAGCGCCTCGGTTAAAAATAATCTAGTCCTCATACAATTCATTAGAAAAAAACTCGACATATTACAATGATTTATGTGATAACGTTTCCNCCCCCCCCCCCCCCGAAAATCAATAGGTCCGTGCCGAACGAAGGTATAACAACACTCGATTAAAAAAAAAATTCGCGTAATCGGACAATCATGGATGCCGTAGTGAAATGTAGTAAACATATATGCAATTTAATGCTTTCTTTCAACGCGCACTTTACATTCTTTTAGCAGTCACCATTTTAAATGTAAGAATAGGTAGCTATTCCGTGAAAACTATTCACTTGTTTACTTAATGTTCTTAAAGAGAACTTTAATTTTAAGAGCACCTGAAAACTGTCACGAGAAAGACTTTTTAACACGAAGTTGTCTGTTTGCATTTTATATGTCATCTATGTGATATCGTTATTACATTAATATTGCTGTTGTATTACTTATTAAATTTCACGTCTCTTACTACTTAAAAAATGAATGACATTAGAAATACGTGCAAATATATAAAGAAGTCTACCAACACTTTCGTTGCTAGTGTCATAATCAAAATATTTTTCACTTGCGACAATGACCTTATACATATAGAATACTAGTAATATAAGTAATGATCAAAACTCGTGTATCTTGGATATGTACTTTGCTTTTTGATCGCAAACCGTCGTCACAGAAGGAAGTAGGACTTTTGATCATATACAAAATAAAACAATAATATATATTCATCCTGTCATATTGTAAATTTTAAAATTTCCACTTATTCGACAGGAAGTACTTATCCAAGCTAACTCAAATAAAACGTGAAAATAGGCCTTTTACATTACCTTCAAATTTCAAAAATCAAATATTAAAATATTTTCAAAACAGAACATAAAACTGAAATTTTACATCTTTGTCACAATTCTTTTTGCCTGTATTTAAAAAAGCATGAAAATAAAGCATTAAACAGCCATCGCAATAACTTGAGTTCATATTTTCCAAGTAAACATACAATAGATATTTTTCATACCTGTTAAATTTAAGTCTATGAATAGAAAGTGGGATATTTATGCATTTTATATTTGTTTAAGTCAATATTTCTCAACCAGATATTACATTGTATTAAAATGTAGGTTTTTCCTACCTATCACATCTTTTTTTAACTATATAATCAAACAGAACATGAAAATATAGAATCTTTCCTCAGCTGATTTTGGCTTCCTATTTGGATCTTATTGATAATTTGTAACAGCTTATCAATATATTTCGGATTATGGATTACAATGTTTTGATTCGATCTTCACTGAAAAAAAACATACTTGTCAAAATAAACGTATGCAGAAACTTCATTTACAGCAGCTCCATCTTTTACTTTACATAGGTCCAATGTTAAACTCAGTTCCCCGCTGGCAGCCATGTTTGATGATAAAGAAATAAAAGTTTTGTATCCATTTAGTAGTTTTCAAGAAGTACTTCTTAAAAGAAAAAAATACAAACAAGGACAACGGATGATGGACGCAAAGTTACCGCAAAAGCATACTGGCATAGCCAGGTGTGCAAAAAGGTTCATTTTATTACCCCGTTACATACAAGTATATTTTAGTCTATATTGCTCAAACAAACCTACAAATTACGATTTATCACACCAGACACATGAAAATGTGGATTTTTCATGACTATAAATTAATATTGGTCCATATTTCAAAAGAGATAATAGTTGTACGTAGGCTGGAAACACTTTACATGCACCCCCCTCCCCCATTCCGAAACAGACCGAATTTGTTCATTCCTTCTTTGTCCCATGTTCAAAATAAAACATGTTAACACGATCATAACCTGTAACAAATAGTCCCACTTTTATAGTACACCATGACAATTTCTTGTATTTTCGCTTTAACCTAAGTTTCATCTTTTAATCTTTGTCATGCTGTCTCAATTCATATAAGATATGAGTTGCCGTAGATTTAGGTTTTTTTATTTTGGAATCCCCTTTCTTCATTTTTGCTTCGATATTCGTTTTCCGAATGTATATCACTGTTAACATTGTCTGTTGTTTTGATCTTTGCATAACTTATTATTATATCAACTGAAGATCAAGTCTGTTTAATTTTGTCCTTGGGTATTCTTAAATTTATATCTTATCAAAAAGCTTGGCATGGTATTGTTCATTATGCCCAAGGACTTATAAGTCCTTGTCATAGATTCTTATCTCCGTCCGCCCGAGTTTTTGACCCGCGTCAAAAAATTTTAATTTGATTTTTTTGGTCCATTTGGGTAAATTTCTTTTAGATTGACAAAATTTTTCACGAAATCTGATTAAAAATATAAAATAAAATTCGCCTGCCCGCCCCACATTTTGAGGAAAATGGCCGAAAATCTAGGCATAATTTTATTATGTCCTTATTTTAAATGAGGTTATCACACATACTCCTTTCCTCACTTTACAACTAGGACACCATAACTAGGCTTAGTTGTTTATCTGCTGTATTCATATCTTAATATTATGGCACTCAGTACTCAATATATTTATCACAATTTAGAAGGGAAAACAACTGTTGGTACTGCTGGTTAAATGTACTGTTGAAGATTAGTTTTGTCAAAAGTGCTCGTTGGTTTGAACACTTGTCACAATTCGGACACTTGTTCATCAAATAAAGAATTGCATGTAAAATTTCCCCTGATTCGTGAACAAAAATGACATTCACTCCTTGTTTAACCCCTGTTTTTATACTCAATCAATCATTGAGGAATTCTCTGTCTGTAAAAGGAGCTTTATTGTTCATTTTTAGCCTACCTGACCCATCACTTTGCATCCGTTGGCGTTTGGTGGCTTAAAAAATCTTCTAAGAACCAAATGGGCCAAATAAAAGCCCATTTTACGTACATAGTCATTGGCATGAGGTGATGGAAAATTGTAATTTTAGTGTTGATCGGAAATTCAAGAATGGCGTCATGGGCATTGAACCATGTGGAAAAAATGCTGCAACTTGGAAAACAGTTGAAAATTACTTAATGTTAAGCAGGAATGGTAACATCCTCTGAATGTAGTAGGATTTGAGTGCTAGACATTCTCTGAATTTATAATGATACAAACTTAAACTTGGTAATAATCTTTCTATAGTCATTTCATATTTTAGGATGCATTTTCAGACGTTTAAGGTACTCCATTCTGTATATCTACTAAGCCAATGACTTTTTTCAGTTCTTCTATGTTCCCTCTTAGTCTTCTATGTTCCATCTTCAAATTTAAACATGTAAACACGAATATAACTTGCACGCATAGACAGTATAAGGCCACTTTTATAGTACACCATGAAAAATTCTTATATATTCGTTTTAACCTAAGTTTCATCTTTTAAGCCCCATATTTTAATATACAACACACGTTTTGCATGTTCTGGTTATTTAATGCGAACATAGACCAAAAATTGACAATTCTAGGGAATTTTCTTGGGGTAGGATATGATTTTCGGTATTCAAAGTCACATTAAACGTTCCTTGTTTTCTTAACAATGCTTTAAGACAACTAATATGTCGCTTGGTACAATTAATTGACAGATCTCCAGATTTGGCATATATAACGATTTAATAGTGAACTTTGGACAATTCTGAAATGTTAAAAAATCGTATTTATTTCAATTTCGGGCAAAATACTGAGTTTAAGTGAACAAATGGCTGTTAAAACAAAAAATCATGATATAATTCATGCAATATTGTCCTATACTACACATTTTGTGTGTTCTTGTTATTTTTATGAGAAAACAGACAAAAAATTGACTATTTTAGGGTTAATTTGTTGGGTTAAGGGTAAGTTTTATTGATGAATGATGTTTATATTAATCAAGCCACCATTATATGTAAACAGCTTTCTATTGTTACCTATTTTAAAGGATATTTGTTTACTAAGAAATAAAATTAGGCAAAAAAAAAAGACAAAACTTGGTCAAAAACGAAAATATTCAAAGATCCATGTATTTTGTCTAATTGAAAATAAAATTTGGCAATCTAAAATATGTTAACATCGTCTCAACTTGTTTTATATTGACGAAATAGATTAAAAACTAAAAACAATTTTCAGAATCGGGAATTGAACTGCACTTCGGGTTCTCCAGACCTTCAAACCTACCCATTTGAAATGAAAATATCAGATTTTTCGTCTATATTTCATTGGGGTAGGGGTACGTTTAATTGCGCTGTAGAACGTATTGGTCATAGAAATTGTAAAAACTTGGGTTCTTTGTAAAGCTCATACAATAAGCAATCATTTGATACCTCGTTTTCATAACTGGGAAATATTTGGTCAACATTTTGAAGAAACTAAAAGCAAAATCTTGAACAAAGAACGAAATTTTCCAATAAAGGTGAAGATTTGTTGTGCCGTTCAAATTGAGACTAGTCCATATTCACTACATTCAACAACAATCGATACTTTCACATTTCCTTCAGTCTAGATATTCTCAAATAAAACATTAAAATGGTGATTTTATCTGAACCGTTACATGAATTTAGTGCACAGTTCACAAAAAACTGAAGATATTTTGTACCATTACATTAAATTACATTTATGTTACTCAAATAAAACATGAACAAAATTTGCTTTGTGTATTACAGACATAATATCAAAGCAAAAAAATCCTTGTGGTGTGTTTTAAAAATCTTTGGAATTTCATTTTCAAGTGTTGAAATTATATCTTAAATGGAAATAAAACATTTCGAAAATACATTAAACTCGTGGAAAACACCCCCGGACATGCAGTTTCAGAGTATTTAGTCCCTTGGTCCAAAACATATCAAAAACATCGTTTGAACAAAGACATGTGAACATAAACATATTATTTCTAAACATATAAAAATCGAATTGACAATTAATTTCAATTCAAAATTTAAATATAAATTCCTTAAAACGGTTTTTCTCTCTTATTTCATATTTTGTAAATTATTAATGCGCATATGCAGAAAATAAATTCACAGTAACTTCGGTATTTAGTTATTTGTAACACGACCTCACCAATCGTTTTCAATAATTTAAATCAGCAAAAAGGTACATTTCAAGTGCACCCTGATTTAGCCGAATTCACATTTCTGTGCAAATAGTCCCGTTTTTGCTATTTGTTGTCAAAGAATTCCACTTCAAAGTGAACTTCAAATGAATACAAAACAATGTTTTTCGAATCTACTCCTGTGTTAAGTTTACTCAATTTTTAGCCCCTATATGATGATATTAATTTATCAATTGTAATTTTGTATTCTTAGCAGCAATATATTTACCCCTACAACATATTAAGTGTGCATTTCCTGTTGTTTTTTTTCTTACTCTCAATCGACTATAACGTGAATTTTTGAATAACTAAACACCGAAGTTACTGTGAATTTATTTTCTGCATATGCGCATTTCGACAACTTATGTCTCTTCAGTGCAGATAAAATCTAAACGTTTGGAAGAACATAAAATCAAATATGTTAAAAAGCTGATAGGGAACAAATACCAAATATGATCTAAATGTAAAAGAGTAAATGCTCTGTCTCAAAAGCTGCTAAATGTGGATGTGTTCAACCTGTATTATTCTGTAGAAATTTAATAGCTATATAGATACATAAACGTCGTATGCAGAGCATAGGGCTGCTGTAACTCGGGAATATGAAACTCATAAAAGGAAGACGTACTATTATAGTTAAATTTTACTTAACTTTCTAAATGGCGAAAATACACTGTCCTAAAACCTGCTGATGTAGGGATTTGTTCGGCTTCTATTGCGTTTGTCCTTCAAGAAATCAATGGCCGTCAACATGGCATCATTGAAATATATGACATGATTTGTCGGTGTTCCAAATACAATGAAAATTTTAAATTATAAGTTTTGACTTAACTAGGAATTTACTCACTGATAGTGTGACAAACACCGTGCACGTAGCAGTACATGCCCATATTGTGGAGCACATTAAGTAACTTTCGGTTTCTCTAGTTCATACTGAAGGTGCCTTATGTATAAATATAAAGAGATGTACGCTCTCCTTATATTTCAGTAATTGTGTGCTCGTTCGTGAGAGAATTCTTCATATGGATACATCAAATGTTGGCATTTATTATTTTTGCAATTTTCCAAAGATATTCTGGCCGCCTGTTTTAGTGCCAACATCTTACTATTATAATTTTATAATGCAAAGCATCCTTATAGTCGACTTGATAAGTGCCACATGTTTGACTATATGTTGTAAGAGTCATGTAGCTTGAGACATTAGTGCTTTTTGTCTAGCAACGGATGAAATTGCTTGTACCTGTAAGAGCTCCCCGACAACTTTTGACGATATCCATGACCAAATAAGACATGCATATAGCGTTTCGACACCAAGCACATATTTCAGTTGAAATCGGTGTTAGGGTCCGTCTTGAACTATGCATTACCTAGTAGCACTGCTCATTGTTGAAGACTTCATGGTGACGTCTAAATGAAGAACAGCATTGAAAGTGTTGTTCCTCTTCTTAGTTGTACCATGTATTTGTTCAGACCTTTCGTAGGAGCATTTACTTCATGTCCTTTCAGTGGATATTTTAGATTCTATTATGACGACCTTCAATCTCTTTGTGTCCAAACCCATGGTAAAAATAATATTTACTTATGAGTAACGTCATAAACAAATAACGATACTTTCGATAACGTCATAGATAGTTTTATACCAGTTTTGCAACGTCACAAACCAACCAACGGAGTAAAATGGCGTTTCATTCATGTGTACTAGGAGGAATTCTCCTACTTGAAACCTTGTGACTGTCCTATTAAAATCGAAATAATTCACAGTAGCTATATATTCATATTTTTTACCACGGGCTCGCACTTTATAGCGATATTTTACCCCTCGCTGGTCGCTCGGGGTATGATATTCGCCATAAAGTGCCACCTATGGTAAAAATAATATAAATATATGGCTCCTGTTAATTATTTCTTAACTGTAGTTTGCCTCTCCTGCAACGAGGAGCCCATTAAAAGATTAATCTTGCTAAAGATAAATGTTTTCTTTATATTTCATTTAAGGTTTACCTGTTCCTGAGGGAATATCTCATATGGGCACACTATCATACTTTTAAATTTTGGTATCTATTTTTTTGTTATTCTCACTACCATTTGAGAGTATGCACATCTAACTATTTTGTAATTCCAACTTTTCTCACTATTGTCTTGATGAGTGCTCCGTTTTTGTCTAAATGTTCTAATCTTCAACTAGCTTGAGACATTAGTGATAATAACCGGCAACGGATTACAGTGATTGTACGAGCACTTTTCCAGTATAATTAATGTGTCCATGATCATTAATATTGTTGTTCGACACCTAGAAAAGAATTCCGCTCAAACCGATTTTAGGGGCTGTCTTGAATTTACTACGAAGTATGAGCACAGATCATTCTTGAAGGGTTAATGGTAACTTTAAGGTAGATGGGTACTCCAAATTTTTTTCCATAGTTTTTTTTTTTATTTTCACAGGAAAGTTTCCTTATTATATAAGCATTGAAATAAAAAAATAAAAGGTGGGAGGGTCACCGTGCTTGTTTTTTTAAATAACAGATATCAAAATAATCAAATATTTCTAATGAATATAAAGGGAAAAACAGGCATATTGTTGGTTTCTTTAAAACTATTCCATAGATTTCTTTCTACTTTACTCATGTGTTAGCCCTTTACACATACTTTCAAAAAATATAAAGAAAAATGGGGGTCACCGACTTTGTTTTCCATATAATTTGTCAAATGTGAATTTTCATAGTGATATCCATGTAAAATATTTTTATCAGATTATCTCCCTTTTTCAAAAATCCTCTTCCAATATATTTAATTATCAAGATACCATACCTCGTCTAATTAGGTAAAGACATGTGAAATCAAGTTCATGTAGGTTGTTTGCATTTGTATTATGTATATAATATTAATTGATTCATTACAAAATAAAAATATTTGCATATTTAAAAAGCAGATAATACCATAACAGCATAGATAAAAAATTCAAAATGGCGGATGACTACCGATCTACCTTAAGATGAAGAACAATAATAAATGCGTTTTACATTGTCTAGATCGGTCCGTGTTTCGGTGTTCGGTGGTTGTCTTATGCCATCTTCTTCTTTTTTTTTGCCTTGTTTCCTATTATAGAGTATTGCAATTAAAGCATCTTGTGTTCCTTGCATTTGTTCTCTTATCGTTGGTTTTGGAGCCAAATCCTTCTGCGTTTGTATGACTATCAATGAAATTTGTTAAATACCAATTATTCATCAGAATAATGTTTTTTGATGATTAGAAGAGGCCAGAGTTCAAAGATTTTTGCTGTATTTTAATTTTGTTCTGACAGTCGCACAAAAAATTTGCTCCCGAATGAAATGTATGTTAACTATGCTTAAATAAATAATCAATAAAACTTTTTTTGTCCGTTGTCTGCAGCAGTTGTAAATGTTTCATGTACAATATGTATAATAGACCATATCCGAGCTCTAGTATAAGGATTTACCAGACCACGTCACGGTATGGAAACATTACGTCATAAAGCCTAAAACGCCATGAAACGTCATGAAACTATGATGTTGAAGTACATTCTTGGTCACATGGGGCGGACATGTTTGTGACGTAGGGCGGACAAACAACAGCTGGTGAATCTAAATACCAGAACTCGGATATGGCCTATTACAGACGTTGTCAAATTACGTAGCGATTGTGATCTCATTTACGATAAATGTTAATTTGACAAATGCTTTCAATATTGTTTATGAATAACATATAAATAACAAAATACCGAAGTAACTGTTAATCTTGCTTCTGCATATGTGCATTTAGACAACAATGTATCCTCAGTGCAGATAAGTTCAAAACATTTGGAAGTTTATAAACCGAAATACGTGTCAAGCTGTTAGAGATCAAATAACCAAAGGATCTAAATAGAAAAGCCAAAATTCAGCTAAGGGCTAAAATACAGGTCTGCAGCCAAAATGCTACAGATCTTGGACAAAAGAATTCAAACACCAACTTTTATTCCTTTATATATCATGTAAAACAACATTTTTTTTTTTAAATTTGTGGAGCCACTTCTAAAATGATTTTAATGAAATTTGCATCATTAAACTCAGAATGATCATAAGTTAAATTGTTTATTTGGGAATAATACTCAGAACTGTATTTCAAAGAATAAATTATCAAAATAAATGCTAAATTTTTAGGGTCACTTTTCTTATTTGTGTACGTAAACTTGTGACGTCATGATTTTACTTTCTGTTTAAATCGACAGTTCTTGGGAATGTTTGTAAATAGATAAATAAATACTGAAATAAGAAACTCAACTACATAACATTCTGAAGTTATTGGTGAAAATTTCATTGCAATGTGACAAGAATTGACCTTTTTAATGTGGATAAATGTAGCGTGCGAATACCTTTGTCGGCAGTTTAGCGGTGATCACCGCTTGAGCCATCTTTCAAAATTACGTATTGTCATTTTCTCTCTTTTCAAGATTGTGGTCATGAAGTTATAGTTTACCTGTATTTGGTTTTATTCGTATGGAATAAAAAAGATAACAGGAAACACCTACAATGGCCGAAAAACATAGCCACATGCCAGAAAGTAAATAGGAACTGCACAAGAAAAAAAAAACACAATAAAAATACAAAAGACAAACATAAACAACGTATGTTTATTTTACTAAAACGGGTAGATAAAGGGGAGATTTAGGTAATCATCAACCGATTAAATCCTTCTGCTGTCTTTTGCTAGTGCCAGTACCAAGTCAAGCTGTCCCGAATTCCTGTCATTGTTTACGTTTTTCTTTTGTCTTATTTGTGCTTTTTCTGTGTAGTTCCCTTGCAGATTGTGGCATGTAATTGTAATTTTCAGCCCTTTAAGATGTTTCCCGTTTCTAATTTTTTACTGTACACATCTTCATATGGATAAACAGGATATTACATCTTTTTTTTAACTCGTCAACAAATTTCTGTTTACCCAATTTCCGTTTTAACACAAGATTAAGTCCGTCCAATTAATTCTTTAAGACAATCTTTAATGTATTGATACAAATGACAGAATTGGTTGATATTGATGTGTTTGTAAAAGTCATGCGTATTCAGATTTTATCAAATTAAGAGTAAACCCCCCATAATTTGATATAACATCAGTTGTTAATTTTTCATTCAAATATCTTCTGTTCTGAAACTTCTAAGCAAATTCATACTTAACGTGGTCAAAATGTTTGCTGGATGCTCCTCTTCAAAGTTTGTGATTTCTATATTCATACCTCACAAAAATGGCTGCTAGTGAAAACACAATTAAACACATGACCCTATGTGAAAATGTATTCAAAAATCTTTTCCTCTAAAATCACTGATCTAATTGGAACCACACTCAGTTATAAAAGTCCTTGGATCATCTCCTTTAAACTTTGTGATTTTCATTTTCCTACGTTGTGCAAGAACATACAAAATAACCCTTTGTGATAAATGCACCCAGAAGTATTCCAAGAGGCAGTGGCAAAACAACATCAGGCTGATTGCCTCTAGAATTTTAGTAAGTCGTTCTGCGGCCTAACAATAGAAGCTTTCGAGAGTCCGAGCTCTTGCTCAATTTTTTATTTATTCTTCAACTTTTCATATTTTTTAAAATGAATTATGAGTATGAAATAGGGCGATGCTTATATAAAACAAATAAACGATACATAGATTGGTTTAAGGTAGATAGACACTTTTGCGCTGCGCAATTCAATCGCGCATTAGAAAAATAAAAAGTCGGATACGGGGTAGGTTTGATTCTTTTGATGTCATAATTTAATGACAAATGTGAAACGTCATATTTCGTTTACTTTGCCGCCAATTAACTTCTTTTTCTCGTAAATAATTTTCAATCCAGAAACTTTGTTTAACGTCTCTGTTAAAAGCATGTTGACATATACATGTTTTTACTGTAACAAATTAAATAACATCATGAACTATATGTTCACAAAAATACATCTAATTCTCATATAAAAGTACATTTCTATTAAGCTCAGCACTGCCTTACCATATATTCCCTGTGCATTCTATGTAAGATTAGGTGAAAAAATGGCTAATACTGAGCAAAGTGTGATCTCAATCGTTGCAAAAACCAAGCATGGTGACCCATACTTTTTATTACAGATTTCTGGTAAGTAGGATTGGTTCTTCAATTTGTGACGCCTCAAAACAAAATCTCATGGGTATGAATATTACTAGGAAAAAGAAGGGAAACGGGGAATGTGTCAAAGAGACAACGACCCAAAGGGGAGTAATAAAAACTCAAAATCTACTGTCTATCTACCTTAAATGCTCTATATGAACTTACCTTTTCTGTACAGCTTCATGGTAAGCAGGGTTGTTAAAACAGCAGACAAAATGAAGACAGAAATTACAACCGAACCCCACAAAACTATACGGATGTGAAAGGTGTGTTGATCTGAAAATAAAACAAAAAATATCACTTCTACCTTCTTCTTTCCAGAAGAGTATCTCCCTCTAGCATAGATCTGTTCTTTTGCCTTAACTATTTAGATCTTATTGGTAATTTGTTCTTTATCAGCTTATATACATATTTCGGTATTTGGATTTCAAAATATCTTGATTTCATCTGTACTGTAGAGACATTAGTTTTCGAAATGCGCATATACATAATCTAAGTTGACAGTAACTCCGGTATTTTGTTATATAATATTGTAAATCTGAAGTAGACACTGTCTTGAACTGATTTTATTATTTTATGAAATATTTGTATAATATTAAATCCATAAACTCACACCAGATATTCACATTGTTGATAAAATTTACAGATTTATGCTCACCTTCTTTATCATTTTTTTTCATGTTTTTTTATTTCAAACTAAAAATTAAAGAGTCAATATATTTGCAACCAAACTAATGACTTATAGACACAGAATCGGCTTGCTTAACATTTTATTATACCTTATTCATCAAACTAACTAATCGTTTTCTTGAATATCTAAATAGAAGTAGTTTTGCTGTTAAAAACAACAAGCAATATGCATCGCCAATTTCATTATTTATCCATAATTTTCGACTTTGTTAGCAATTAACTTTTACTTTTAAGTAGGGTTGATTTGAATAGCTCTTTTTATGTATTTTGCTGTTTGCTGTTGAATACAGCTTTTCATTCATTTATGCTTGCATTGATTCTCCATAATTAGCAATTTTTGTCAATTTTCAATTAAAATTTAATTCAAATCCCTTCTCTACGAATAGCGTTTGAATATTTAACTGTTCATTACACTCGTTTTTGACATTGTTCATTCTGGCAGTAACATTCATAAGAAGACATAATGATGACGGTAGGAAAGCTGTCAGTTTGTTTTAGATGTGCACTACTTAAGATATTTATATATAAATAACATATCTAACGCATACATTTCATATTCTTTCATAAATCATTTATCCGTATACCTTTAGGAAACTCAAATTTGTATGATGTATTGCCGAAGCCATTTTGAAGAACAACCGAAATCGAATCGCCAAGAGAATAATCATTGAGAATAGTGAGGTTGGCAAAATATCCTTCCATGAGAACTGACTTTCCATACATACGAAATGCTACGAATTTATTTGATACTTCTTGATAAAATCGTGACGAGTTTTCAATCTGATGATTTGATGTGAACCACACTGCTGTATGTAAACGGGGATACGACAAGAACAGTACTGATAGTCTTATATCTTCACCAACAAACTTCTCCGTCGTCACTACAAGAGGTACTCCTGTAAATGAAATACATATATTTTCATTTGGAAATCATCTGTACTGATTGTTCCCAATTTTGTTAAGTCGTACAATATCCAATCGTTAATGAAATAAGGGATCTGTGAGCCCAAGCTCACTAGAAATTCCCCCGCTCTCAGCTTTAAGTGACAGGCACAGATTTGAAAATGCATCTAACAATATAGCACATAATGACTGAAAATAAACCAAGCCAGTCAACCGGAAGTAGCAACCTGACATATCTGAAAATGAATCCCAAAATATGGCATGAATATACAAAGCTGCTGACAAAATTTCAAGTTTGTATCATTTTCATTTACCATTGCAGAGAAATGCTTGACAGAAATTGTGACAGACGGACGGAATGACTGATAATTGACTAAAGTAGTGAACCGATAGATCTGAAAATGTTTTCCACAATATGACATGACTAATCAAAGCTTCTGACAAAATTTCAAGTTTGTATCATTTACCATTGGAGAGAAAAACTTGACCAAAATTGTGACGGACGGACAAAATGACTCAAAATTGACTAAGTCTGTAAACAGGAAGAAGTATTCCGATACATCTGGAAAATGTATCCCACAATATGGCATGACTATTCAAAGCTGTTGACAAAATTTAAAGTTTGTATCATTTACCATTGCAGAGAAAAGCTTTACGAAAGTTGTCACGGACGGACAGAATGATAAAAATTGACTAAGTCAGTAAACAGGAAGTAGTAAACCGACAGGTCTGAAAATGTATCCCACAATATGGCATGACTATATAAAGCTTCTGATAGAATTTACAGTTTGTATCATTTACCATTGCAGAGAAAAGCTTTACGAAAGTTGTGATGGACGGAATTACGGAATGACGGACACGGGTAAAACCGTATACCCCCTCCTCCTTCGGAGCGGGGGTATAAGGATGAACGGAATTACTACAGTAAACACTGACAAAAGGATAAAAATCATAAGTTAGAAATGAATATTATTTACAACTTTGATAAAAAGGTATCTGGGAAAGTTATCATCTCACCAGCATTTACATTCGCCATTGCAAGAATTGAACCCTCTTGACTGCTTCCCTGTTTGGAAAAAAGAAAAAGATTTAAAATCGAAACTACCTGATTGACCAGAAACTAGAAACGTGAAAAGTATGCTAAATTGTGAAAAAAACTATATATAACTAGCGATTTTATCTGCTGCATCTATATAAGGTGGTTAGGGAGTATAAGCAATTTTTCAGAATTTTTCAAAAGTTTGCAGAATTAAACTTCAATAATTGAACTTCAAAAAACTAAAATAAGAATAAGGGGTCACTGATTATGTAAGCTCACAATCTTTCACCGAAAATGGTGATGTTTCAATTGTTCAGTATGGAAAGCCGTTGTGGAATTTATTCACTACTTATTGATATCTATAAATGAATTATAATTATAGATATTAATAAATGATTTATAGATATCAATAAATCACTTTTAAATATCAATAAATCATTTAAAGATATTAATTAATAGTGCGAATTATTAATATCTATAATTCATTTTTTAATATCTATAATTCAAATCTCTATAATTTGATTTATCGATATCTATAGTTCAAATCTCCATGAATCGCCCTGTGACACTGATAAGTAATTCTATTGATTAAGAGTTCAGCTGACTCGGATTATTTTAATATCTATAATTCAATTCCAATATCCATAAATTGCCTCTGTGACACTGATCACTTTTCTCAAAGTAAAAACGTATATTATATATATAGAGTTCAATTGACCTCTACGTTTTAAATATCCATAAATCGCCTCCGCGGCACTGATCATTACCTGCATTATTTTAAACGCATAAAAATACAAAGAATTCAATAATTTTATATGTTTTAGCGATCGATAGTGCTTTGATTATTTGAGAAACTATTTAACTATGCATTTAAGCATATATATTGTGTAGGCTTGTGAAAAAATACAAATAAAATAATAAAGTAATATAACAGTGTTGAAACCCGGGACTAATAAATGTTATATTTTTGGCAGTAAAAACTTATATAATCGAATAGAAGGACTTTTGTTTGTTTTGTAGTTGAAAGGAAAAAAATTAAATAATCAGCTTAAATAAATTCAAGCAAACTAAATATATATCAACCTTATTCTTGCATGTTGAAATGTGACAACCATTCTTGTTTCATCCCTTATTTCTGTCTTATATATTGTATTAAAAAGAATATTAATTTATGATTCATTTATATTGAGATTGAAAAAATGAATTCAAAGTCTTTGGTTTAAACTAAATCATTAAGAATGACCAAATCAATTCATTTTTTTTTTAAATTCTACTTTATAATAAAATTTTGAAGGAGTTTATATATTGCGAAATTTAAATTTAATGTATTTTTAGCATAAATATGATTGGAAAAGTAGATATTAATTCTCCAGTTAAAACTTAATCATTAAAAATGGTCAAAACAATTCATTTTTTAAAATTTTACTCTATAATAACCTTTGGAAGGAGTTTACATGTTGCAAAATTAAAATTTAATGTATTTTTAGCATGAATATAATTGGAATAGTAGATTTTAAGTCTTCGGTGTAAACTAAATCATTAAAAATGATCAAAACAATTCAATTTTTTTGAAAATTTTACTTTATAATAACCTTTCACAGGAGTTTATATATTGCAAAATTTAAATTTAATGTATTTTTAGCATAAATATGATTGTAAAAGTAGATTTTAGGTCTTCAGTTTAACTTCATCATGATGATCAAAACAATTCAAATTGTTCGAAAATTTTACTTTATAATAACCTCTCGAAGGAGTTTACATATTGCAAAATTCAAATTTAATTTATTTTTTAGCATAATTATGATTGTAAAAGTAGATTTCAAGTCTTCAGTTTAAACTGCATCATTAAAAATGGTCAAAACAATTCAATTTTTTTAAATTTTACTTTATTATAACCTTTTGAAGGAGCTTATATATTGCGAAATTAAAATGAATGTATTCTTAGCATAAATATAATTGGAAAAGTAGATTTTAAGTCTATGGTTTAAACTTAATAATTAAAAATGATCAAAACAAATCTATTTTTTTAAATTACTTTAATATAACCTTTCGAAGGAGTTTTTATGTTTTTTTAACATTTTAACATTTTACCTAATAAAAACTTTTCAAAGGTTTGGTGTTTTTATTTTCTAAAGTTAAAATTAACTGTCTTTTTAGCATGAATATGATTGGAAAAGTAGATTTTAAGTCTTCAGTGCAAACGTACTTATTGAAAATGACCAAAACAATTTAATTATTTTAAAAATTTTACTTTTATTTTAACTTTTCAAAGGAATATATAAGTTGCAGAATTAAAATTTAATTTCATTTTAGCATAAATTTGATTGGAAAAGTATATTTTAAGTCTTTGGTTTACACTTAATTATCAAATATTACCAAAACAATTCTTTTTTTTTTGTTGTTGTTTTTGAAAACCTTTCGAAGTTCAAAAATCAAAATGTGTTTACTTTAAGCATAAATATGAATGCAATTAAATTGCATTAAAACTTATTATTTTTTGGATCAACTAGACTATTTCCGTACTATTCATTTATGCAAATACAATAAGGTACTTTCGAGTTAAGTTTCATTTATTTGTTTTTACATTTTGAATAATAACCAATACAATCAGTATATTATATGAAAAAGAAAGGAAATGGGGAAATGGGGATCATTTTTTACATGTATTTCAATCGTGATGATCATATCACCGCACACTATTGGAGTGTGGATGAACACTTCAAATCGAATTTTTTATTCATTTCACTCGAGTATGCATCTCACACTAGTAAGTTGAAAAATCTTCCAGTTCTAATAGCCAAAAAAAATTAAGAAAATTAAATGTAATGAATTAAAAATAAAATACATATTAAATGTATGTTTATCCAAAATCATTGTCCTTGCCGCGCTTAAAGAAATACAATGTAATGATCAGTGTCAATGAGGCGATTTATGCATATTTAAAAAGTCGAGGTCAAGTGAACTCTTTATATAGTATACGTTTAACATTGTAAGTACCGATCAATGTCACCGAGGCGATTTATGGATATTAGAATTGAATTATAGATATTAAAAAAATCTTGGTCGACTAAACTCTTTATATAATATACTTTACCAATACTAAAATGATCTGGGTCACAAAGGCGATTTATTGGAGATTTAAATTACAGATATCAATAAATCGAATTATGGAGGTTTGAACTGAATTATAGATATCAACAAATCGTTTAAAGATATTAATAAATAGCACCATTTATTGATATTTAAAAATTACTTATAGATATTTATAAATGATTTATTAATATCTGTAAATCGCACACTAATTTAAAAATCTATAAATCATTTGTAAATATCAATAATTCATTTCTTAATATCTATAAATTATTTTTAAATATCAATAAATAAAGCTGTATTTATTGATATCAATAAATACTGATTTATAGATATCAATAAATATTTATTAATATCTATAAAGGATTTATTGATATCTATAATTATTGATAAATATCTATAATTCATTTATAGATATCAATAAATAGCGAATAAATTCCACAACGGCTTTCCATAGTTCAGTGTTAAGGTAAGTTATCATTTTCTAAAGATTATTCAAGTTACATCCATTAGAATTTTGATCAATTTTATGCATTGCTAGCCCCTGTATTTAACTTTCTTAAAAGAAAAGGAAAATAGGGGGTCACTTAACTTATTATATCATTATTTAGCAAATTGTAAATCTTCGTGGTGATTTCTTTGTATTTTTTTTAAATTACCTCCCTTGTTTAAATATTAATTTCAAAGAATATTACAGTATCTTGATTTTTTCCTCAAAAATGAGTGCTAGACTTAGAGAAATGAACCCATTATTTGTGTTTTAAGCAAAATATTTTATAGATTTGTCCAAATTCTAAATTTCTTGTAAAAAAATGTCTATCAAAGCATGAAATATGAAATCAAAAATGGCAGAATACCATCGAACTGCCTTAAATGAATCAAAATGAATCGCTTACTGAGACGTTTTTGTTAAAATCGATATATCCTTGATATTGGAATTAATTTGTTGGAATTTAATATGATGTTTTTAGTTAATGGTCGGTTCTACTGCATACGTGTGATTTTCGTCGGGTCATATCTAATGAAGATTTTCGCGAATTCAACAAATAAGATTTTAATTCTGAGTGTCATATTAGCAAACAATATCAAGTCATGATTATTGATAACATTAATCAAAATTTACAGTCACTTCGGTATTTTTTATCTAATGTACAAGGTAGCGTATCATCTTTACAATTTGTTGTTTCAAGGAAAAAACAATCTCCAAATGTGAAACTGGCGATTTGTAAGCGTTCTTGTTTAAAAGGCATTTTAATAGAAGCAAAGTGCAAATCATGTGTCTTTATTAGGCAATATTAAATTATCGAAGCAGATAACACAACAACTCAGTTTATGATTTTAGTCAATTCATTAAATGAAAATACGTAAGACATCTCAGTGCTTTTTTCAGTGGTGTTTTTCCTATTGTCTTTTTACTCTATTAATCAAGTCTGTGAGGCTGCTATAATATACAATATAAAGTTTCAGTCCTTATGGCAACAATGAAATTTGCAAAGTGTCCAGTTAGGTTTCTATCCTAATATCCCCGAAGGAATATTTTTGTCAGTAATAATCATTTTTCGTTGCGTTCCATCGTTTTATCCTTCATGCATGTTAGTCGGGCGTAGATCACCGCTAAAGAATGTGAATCGACCATTATTTATATGTTACAGTCGACAAAAACTTTTATGGCAAAAACTGAGCCAATATTAGCAATACTTTATAGGGATATGGGTAGGTTTTTGATTCTTGAAGTTTATATTACCTACAAATTTCCATTATTTGCATCATTTGTAAAGAAATTATAAACAGCTTCAATTTGATACCTATTTGAAATGATATTAGTTTACTAAGCAATAACATTTGGCAAAAGAAAGAGAAAATTTAATTAAAAATCAAAATGATCAGAGGTCTATCTGTTTGGTCTATTTGAAAATTCATGTAATTTTTTGGTCATCAAAAACATGTAAATATCATGCTAACATGTCTTATTTTTAAGAAAATAAATTGAAAACTAAAAATAACTTTCAGAGTCGGAAATTGAGATGCATTTCGGGTCTCCAGATTATTGAACTTACGCACTTTCGAGAAAAATATCAGAATTTACGTATATTTAAAAGAGTTTGGGTTTAGGTTGGGGTAGTGTAATGTCACTTTTAAACGCATAGGAATTGTAAGAAGATGGGTTTTGTAATATTCATACATTTATATTTCTCAACTGGTACGATTCGCACGCGTATGTTCTACTCTTTACGACTTTAATGAATGTAACCTTACTATCACTTCCAAACTTTTTCAGCAATGTTACAGATTTCATAAATTTTGAAATATACATTCAAAAAATTCATCGAATATGATGTCACTCTCAAACACCTTATTACTAGTAAGGGTACTTTTTATCCTCGATTTTACTGAAAACTGGGACGGAACTTACATTCTTTACGCAATAGTTGATATCGTCAAAAAATTGGCTTTTGGATTCAGTGACCTGAGGGTTTTACACGCATATTGGCCTCCCACTGATACTACTATCTACTAAAATATATGATGATTCATATCTTTAAGTTTGATTTTTCTTCCGTAGTGCGACAGTGTTTTACCAGCAGACTAAGCTCCTTGAACTAGCCGACAGTTTAGTGGCGAGCACTCCTTTACGTATCTGTCAAAATTACATTTTGTCCCCTTTTCCTTTTCAAGATTGTGGTCATGGAGTAAGTACTCTACTTGTTTTGGGTTTTTATTCATATGTTTATTATACTATAGGGAAACGGCACATAGAAAGGGGAAGTTTTGATAACCATAAATCGATTTAAACCTACCGAATGCTTTTGCTAGTGACGGTAACAAGTCCGGCTGTCACGAGTTTCTATCTGTTTACGTTGGTCTTTTGTTTTGTCTTGTGCAATTCCTTAGTACATTGTGGCATGTGGCTATGTTTTTTCGGCGATCGTAAGTGTTTCCTATCTTTTCACTCTATTGAGCAATCATTCAATACCCGGTTTTATGCAGAATCTAAATTTCTAACTTAACAGTAACTTCGGTATTTTGTCATTTAATAACTGGGAAGCATTTAGTGAGCATTTTCAAGAACTGAAAAAAAAATTTGAATGAAAAACAAAATTCTCGTAAACTGGAATTAGTTCCAAGAATCAATTAAAGTGTCTTATAATTTAAGCAAAACTAGCATCTTAAATTGTAAGTGGTAAATTTCAAAGGAGCTCTTGTGCAAAAGTTTGTATAATCACATTCATAGTACAACTTCTTGTATATATAAACCTGTTTATGCCGAATATAAAATCAGTTTTCTCGAAAGTCTTTTGCAAAACTTTCGGATTTGATTCTTAAAGGACAATTTAGAAAAAGATTTTTTATTCCTAGTTCGCAGCATACAAGCTCAACAATGAGAAATATATTGTTATCTTGTCAGTACAACAAAATATATGTAATTGACCGTTTTTGTCCTCGTCATTTCTAACAGGAAGCCAGTTTAAATCAAGCCTAATACCCGAGCAGACAAAACTAGAGGAAACGCTCTGGCTTAGCTATAATTTAAGATTTAAATTCGTTACCTCGAAAAGAGTTTATGGAATTGGCTATAAAAACAAATGGATATCTCATAGTAAGTGTAGCATTTCGGGTTCCAGGAAACGGTAGTAGATACACGATATGCAGTATCAATTCAGTAATCTCACTACACAGTATAACATGTATGCAGTACTTTTAATTCTTGGCAAATCAAAAATCGTATTAAATATTTTACGAAAGGACATGGAGTAAATGAACATGAGACCATAACACATATGTTAACCCCAACTGCAATAATTTTTAGTATTAGTCGGTTTGTAAAGTCAAAGTTAAGATTAGGGAAGAATATATGCATTTTTGTTGGAGAATAATTATAAATATACAGCATGAGTAAGTGTTCATTGCTGTCTTGTACGTTTTCCATGCGATATTACTGTGTTTATCGAAGTCAATGTTTTCGGAACATAACAAAGGAAGGCGTCCGCTCCGATTTAAAATTAGTCATATATCCATATAAAAATCGAATTAAACCTAGGGGCCCAGATATGGGGTAAAAACAAATTATTGAGCAGAGTTGTTAAGAGCCGAAAAATTGTCGACCGCATTGATCCTGGCCGGGTACAAGGATTTCAAAAGATATGGTGGGTCAAACCGGTCATTTTGGTATAAGATTTTGTTGATTTTGCGTATTTAGTTTTTCACAATGGAACTTATGATAAGAAAATAATTTTGGTATTATTTAATATTGCAGTAGAAAACTCTCTTCTTCAAAACTGTTCAAAGCCCTTCTTCTAAATCATATATAACTTCATAACTCATAATGGGATGGATTGTATTGTAACATATTAGAAATTCCCTGGAGTGATGCATCGCCTTCCATCATTAAATTGAAAATAGATGTCAAACCAAGTTACGATATACATTTATTACTCATAATAAAACAGTGAGGAAGCGGTAATAACAAAAATCAAGGAAAAGAGACATGGCTTATACGAGAATTTAGGCAAAAAAATGACATTGGATAGCCACAATTAGCATGAATAAAACCAAAACATCCAATATCAAAACACTTAAAATCTAAACATAACCGAGACTCAGAACAGATGTTCCAGACGGATAAGCATTCCTGCTCTGTTAACAGGATCTGTCACATTTTCAATGATTTGAAAATACAAAAATACCAAAGTTGTATAAAAACAGTAAATTTCGTTATGCTGTACACGTGTTTCAAGGAGTTACCTCTCATCAGCAGCATTAAAATCTAATAACGTGGAATGCCATAATCCAAAAAGTAGTCAGAAAAGAAGTACTCATTACCAAAAATACCGAAATAGGAAACCAAATCCAGTAGTAAGGACATCTACCGAGTGCCATACACGGAATGAAGCCGTAGTATTTTTAATGGGTTAGAATTTTGATAAAAACAGTAAATTTCTATAAAACGCAAGGTAAATTTTCAAGTCAGATTAAATTAGTAAAAAGCCAAAATGAATAAATCTAGAAAGTCCCCAGGAATGGTTCCCATTCTGACAAATTATGTCAAATGTTTTATATCAGCTTAAGCTTTAGTTCGGGAGTGTCACCCGTTCGTGGTGAAGTAATTCATGGAAATAAGTTTCAGTTTTATTGTGTGAATTATTACCTCTCAATTGTACAGAAGTTGTTTTTTTTATCAATTCTTCCTCAAATTCTTTGGTGATAAGTCTACATGTATATTGTCCTGAATCCTGCAAGCTACATGATTGAATGTGTATAACCGACATGTTACCCTGCACAAATCCTTCTTTATATCTTAAAAACGTATTGTCATAGGCATGGATCCATGGAGCAAATCTGTAGCCGTCAACATATTCATGTGCAACACATGTTATGGTAACATGAGATGAGTCATTACAAATCACTTGATCTGGTAACTTTAAAAAGGGCTTTTCTGCAATATAAGTCCATTTTGATTAAACAAATCTAGACAAAGCATATTATTGCCTTTTTGACAGCCAAATTATAGACTATAACATATAATGGGCGAATATTATAGCATTATATTCAATTCAAATTGTCGAGGTTGATACAGTGTTAACTTGACCAGAAAGAAGAATATCTAAGGTAAATAAACTTTTCAAGGTCGACCTCCTACACAGAATACAACTGATGTTTTTTTGTCACAAAATTAATATTTTTTTTTTAAATTTTGCTTTCACTAAGAAAATGCAAGATACATTTCAACTAAAATGAAAAAAAAATTAATAGAGGATTAAATTCCATTATATAGTCCAAGATGCAGATCTAAAATAAACTGCTTTGATCTTTTATAATAGCATGTAAAATGTTGTAACAAACGATGTTATTTTCTGTTATGCATTTCAAGTTAGCTCATATATATTATACGTATACGGAGATACAATCTTAGCTATTCCTTTATATTTAAGAACTTATTTATATCTTATAAGTGGTTATACCTAAATTTACACATTTGATATTATGATGTGAAACAATAAGTAGTGCAGAAATTATAACTGATACAGACATAAGTTGAAATTTATAACTGTACAATGTTGCTGAGAAAGAATTGTCCAAGACAATATTCCAAATCATATTTTAGGGCTACAATATAGTTTTACACGTTTCACAGTTTTTGGCAATTTTCCCCTTCGTATTCATTAATTTCTGCGCACGTAATATTTTCCCGGCTATTTTTTGCTATTTCTGTTGTTTGGACCCATTTTGAAATATCAAGAAATACTAAATAACCTTTCAACCGACTACGAGCACATAATTTTTCCATTTTTGTTTCTATTTCCTAGACAACCGGTACAATTCCAAGGATAGACTACACATCTTTAGAATGGGATAATGTTTTTAAAGGATAAAAGATGTTAATTTCCATCCCTTATTTCTGTTTCCATTTCCAAACGGTCGCCATTGGAAATTTCAGACAAGAAATGAGCTCCAAACTTTCTTGACAAACTACCTAGAAACTTCCATCCATTTTAGGTTTTCTTTAATTTCCCCCGACTTTTTTAAGAAAAAAACAAGGCAACAAGTGACATTTTTAAAAGTCAATTCTACATATGCTAGAGAATTTTTCTGTAACATTTCATCAAATTCTGAGTTTTTTTTTTTGCGTTAAAATGGCACGGAGTATGAAAACAAATCCTAGAAACTGTGTATATGTGTTTTACATCTTCTAAAGATTCATTAATTCTTATTGTTGTTTACATTTTTCTCTGGCAAATTGTAGCATGAAACTGTAATTTTCAGCTGTGTAAATATTTTCTTTTTTCCCTGTTTTTTCATCAAGTTTGATTACTTGTCATAAAGAAACTGTACTGACATATGGGCTTGCGAATACGATCGAAGACTAACTTTCCACCAGTAGTGGCATCAACCCAGTGGTAACAAATAACTAAATACAGATGTAACTGTGAATTTAAATTCTGCATATGCACATTTCAACAACTTATGTATCTTCAGTGTAGATAAAATCGAAATGTTTGGAAGACCATAAACGCAAAGATGTTTAAAAACTGATAAAAAGAAAATTCCAAAATGATCTAAAAGTAAAGCCAAAATCAGCTAAGGACAGTGCTTTGTATGAGGGAGATATTCCTTTGTTTTCAACAAAATTTACAAAAATTAGTACTAACTACTGGGCTGGTGAATACTCTAGGGAATAACAGTCTATCAGCAGTGGCATCAACCCAGTAGTAAAAAATGACTGAATACCGAAGTTACTGTGAATTTAAGTTCTGCATATGCGCATTTCGACAACTTATGTCTCTTCACTGATAAGTTTCCATATACTTCGATCGGGGATGTAATAAGACTTTAAATTTGTGAGACTTAATAACACAATAAGGCCAGCAAGTTGTCATCCCTGTATACTTTCTTATTATAAGTAAAATAACAAAAACGGAGATAAATTTGTTTTTTACATTTTCTTTTTGAAAAATTTGTTTTGACATTTTATGTCTTTGAATTGCACTTAAGGGCATTGGAAGATAGATATCAGTTTACTTAACAAATATTTCAGTCTCCAATTTAACATTACCTCGAACTGCAATGGTTATTAGCGCTGTCATTCTAAACTCATTAATATTTGCATTACAAGTACATTGTTTCCCATTATCTGTAGCCTTCACTCGTAAAACTAACTTCGAGGTGTATGTAGTACAGTTATCAACCAGCTCTTCAATGACATAGCCATGGAGACAGTCCCATTCTATCTGAACTGTTATTCTTTGTACTTTAGTTGTACATGTGATTTCAAGCATTGATCCATTCAAATAAGGAAGTGATTGGTTTGTTGTTATGTATGGTTGCGTCAAGTCTGAAATGCAATAGTGTTTATAAGTTAAACTTATCGATTAATATTAATGTTTTTTTAGTCTATTTTTCCAATTTACAAAGATTTTAATTGCAACAGAATAACCGATTATCTTTAATGTCATTACGCTACATAACATTACTGGAACATAAAATATGTTTTTTTTTCTTTAAAGAACTATGTCGGCATTGCAATAACTTATTAATAAGTACAGTTGGATGCAGACATAACCTGTCGTTCCAGCTAACTCTGAATTTATTTAGAATTTTAACTTGAAATTAAATCAGTAGTCTCAGAAACATCTAAGAAACGGTCATAAAAATTGTCACAACCCTTAGTTAAGTTTGAACAGTTCTACAAGAGGTCATAAATATGTTTAGCTGATCAAAAATGTATTATTGTTCTTCAAGTGGTCATAAACTTTTCACAATTCTAAGGTTAACTTAGACAGTTTTAAAAGTGGGCATATGGTAGGGTAGTTCTAAAAGTTGACGTATGGTAAAGTAGTTCTAAAAGTGAACATATGAAAAAGCAGTTCTACGATTGGAGATCAATTCTATCAAATAAGAGACCAGAGCATTGAGAAAAAAATCAGGGTTACTTTTGGACAATAGCATTTGTTTGATAAATATGCAGCCCATCAAGTTCATAGACTGTGTCCCTACCTTAGGAATGAAATGTCCATCTAATATATTGGACATAGTGACCGTGTGATAAGGCACTGGACTTCGAAACAATAGGGACGTCACCACTGTGGGTTCGAAAACCGCAAGATTTCAAGGCAAATACCCTAGCTTGGAAGTTTCACCGAATTTTTAGCCTTGAACTTCGGACTTTCTTCTTGTCCAAGGTTTTGACAACGTGAGAATCTCTCAATTGCTAAGCGGTCGTTAAAATCGCCGTCGGTATTAAAAGCTCATGCATAGCTTATGGCCATTATTGATTGTAACGTCTGACTTTTAATCAATCTTACTTTTATCTTTAATATAACATTTCATTTCCGATATAGCGGTTTTCTTTGGGCATTATGTTTTTTTTTCTTTTTGTTTATTTGCCTGTTTATCTAGACTTAAAACAAGAGCTATTTCCTTTCTAAGACGGGATACCCGAAATACTGAGTTTGCGATAAGTTTTCACAAATTTATTATCATGAGATTCAAATTGTATATTTAATTATAAATAAAAGTGACAACAAAAGTCCGAATCGATCAAAGGAAGAGACCAGTAAGGAAATTCCGTATAACATTCGACTGAATCAGGGAAACACAATCCAACACAGAACATGTTTAGCAAGCCGTTATATTCCCGACTTGGAACGGGCATTTTATAAATAAAATGGTGGGTTAAACCAGGTTTAATGATGCATCAACCTCCCGCTTATATGACGACTAACTATAGTTTCTGTGTGCCCAGATTGTGTTAAATGTCAAAGCCATAATATTGTCAGGGGGCACTACACTACTTATCCGAAAGATGTGAATTAATATCAGATTACTTTAACTGAAGTATGCTATTCAAAAAAAAGATACACAAGCTTGGGATTCACGAAATACCAATACCCCGTTCGAAATAAAAATATGTTAAATATGAAAAATAGACCTGTGACCCTAATCGACAAGATCCATTCCAAAATTAGACATCTTCTTATGTAACTGGAGAGGGACAGTAGGCAAGACACCAAATATGTACCCCGGAACATATACCTGTTACTGTCTTCGATGTCACATCAACACTAGCCGTTTCATGTCCATGATGACATTTCCATTTACCAACTACTTTTTGATCTATTCGAACGCCTGTTGTAAAAATTGTTTCCATTGTCGTTAGGTTTTGTGTGATATTTCCATGTTGATAAATTTTATGCTTAAAACAATTTGGTGGTCCTGGATATGATATGAAACAACCAGCTTGTTCGTTGTTAGAAGGATCATAAAACGTTACAATATGACGAAGGTCACCAATCTTGCAGATAAATCTTAATTTGTTGTCAACAATATGCCATGTAAGGCAGATATCAGTCATACAAAACTGTACACCTGAAAATTAAGATTATTTATGATAATCATGTAACTTTTTTGGATGACAAATTATGCAAAAACCATTTAAGCACTTAGAAAAACTGATAAGCCGACTATGATAAATATGTCAATTGTATAAAAGCTTAAACAGAAACAAGGAAACAAGAATTGAACAATAACATTAAAAGAATGATATATGTATAACTGTCAGATAAAAAATATAATTAGGAGGGAAAATAGGCATACTTGAGCCGTTTTTCGCTTACTAATAGGTATAAGCAAAGCTCATTGTTGAAGGCCTCATGGTGACGTCAAGATGAAGATCAACGAAGCGTCATTCCATTGCTTCACGTGCTTGTTTTTTTTTTTTTGTGTGTGTGTATTTATAGAGACTTTGTCTCAATTACTTCATATCCCTCCATTGTCAATTTTAGACCGGAGTTTGTCTCTGCTGCAATGTTGAGTCCGTAACAGATTATTCGTGTGAGAGATGTATGCTGTATATAAACTTAAGTTACGGTGTGCTTGTTTTTGAGAGAATTTCACATATTGACGCACTATCATATTTTCTAAGTTGGATATTTTTATTTTTTGTAATTCAAAATTGCTATTATTCTGATCACCTGTTTATGTTGCCAATTCTCATTAACATTTTTTTTTTGCCAAGTTTTCTTACTATTGAAACGAAGAGTGTCCTGTGGTTGTTTAAATAATTTAATCGCCTTCTATTAGACTTTTTGCCAGACAACGGATAACAGTGATCGTAAAAGAACTTTGCCATTTAATTTTATGTTAGTCGGCGATTCCGCATCCATGGGTAAAGAAATATGGATGTAGCATTGCTCGAAATCTGCCAATGAATTCCGCACAAACCGGTGCCAGGGGCCGTCTTAAACTTGCTATGAGGTATGAGCACTGCTCATTGTTGAAAGCCTCATGTTGACTTGAAGATGAAGAACGACAATAAAAGCGTTGTTCCAGTGTTTGGGTTTGTCATGTATTTGTAGAGACTTTGTCAAAGTTCGGGTATTATTTAAATCATAAATGCAGAAGGAAAAGCTACTGTTGCCACCTGCAATCTGTTTAAATAATAATTCATGATCACCGTATGTTTGTTAGAGTCAACTTCCCTTTTCTTTGTAGCAACATTCCAACAACACCAGCATATGGAGTTTACATCTCCCAACTCATTCGCTACTCAAGGACCTGGGATCGGTACCGTGACTACCTTGAAAGAGCAAGTATACTCGCAAATAGGCTGCTTAAACAAGGGTATGGTACCCGTAACTTGAAGTCATCACTTCAAACGTTTTACGGTCTTGTGGACCTCTATGGTATGTCAGTTTCCAAGATGACAACAGATCTTTAACTTTACAGGCAAAGTTTTGTTCCCTCTATAAGATTTGACTATACTACCGAAATTAACATTTTCAACGCGTTTTATGTCTTAAAAGAAGCAGGAGATTCTTCTCTATCTATGCACCTGATCTCACTCATGGTTTTTTATTGGGTCTGTGTTGTTCACCTTTGTATTTGTGTGTCTTTATTTTACTTTTCTTTGCCGCGTTTATGTTATTTCTTTTTCCCTGTTTTATCATTGTCCTTGGATCGTTAGTTTTTTGATGGACGATTTGGTTCTCACTTAAAGTAATCATGAAAAATATGTTTCGTTAACTTAAAACAATCATTAGAACATTTCTAAGTTAACTATATGAGAGGATATGGCTGCATCTAGTTGGATAATATACATGGATATATCTCAACAAGTTGCAATATAACGTTAAAATATGAAAAAAAAATCACCTATTAGTATGATTTTAACTACCATGACATACCGTTCAGAATGCATAAAGAAATTATTCCAAAAAAATCATCCATGTATGGGAAATAATCAATAAGGTCAAATGATAAACACACGATTCGGGAAATATTACTTTGAATATTGCACTATGAATGCATCAATGCTTCCTGCTTTCAAATAGAAAAATATTTTCTATATAAAAACACAAATGTCGAGATTCACACGTAATTTAAAACTTTCTTTGTCGGTCATGCGTCTAACCACGCAAGCAGTTCACATCAAGCTTGAACGCTTGCGTCATAGCAAGGTTCTCATCAAAACTAAGCTGTAATCCTTGTGCCACAAAATAACCGCCACGGACATAATCTAACAGACCTGTATTCTGAACATGGTCCTGTTCTTTTTTCTTCTGGTAAATGCAATATGCTGGTAAGAATTTCTTGCCAACCTCTGGAAGATTAATTCAAAAGACTTATTGTTATGAGATATAAATAACATGAAATTGAAGTCAACAAGAGATTTGCCTCAAATGAACTTTTTAATCAGACAAAGAATTGTTTTACAAATTAATTGACAGTATCTTATTATCAAGTCACGAATGTCTCAGAAAATTATAAAGTCCACTAATGAATATCCAAATAATTAATCCTATAAAGTCCACTAATATATGTCCAGATAAATAATCTTTTTAGTCCTTACTGAATGAATAAAATAAATTTGCAGTAACGGATGTCGATTTCCGATACAAAGGATATGAGTAATAAACTAATTAAACTGACTGGCCAAACCTTTTTCTGCTTGTTTTCTAGAAATATTTTTCACAGGAAATAACTAGAATCTTCTTTATTAACTGATAAACATGTGACTAATATGTTTACATATGTCAAAGTTCCAGAAAATTGCAATGTTTTGAAAACTTAAATCAATATTCAAGAAATTTCGTATGTGTAATTCCATTGACCACTGCTTATCTTAATCAAATTATATAACTATCCAAAAAATTATATTATATCAAGGCCTTACAAAAAAAATAATTCATACAATGCATTTACAAATATAATATTTTATTACCTATTAACATTGTTACTTAATTAAAATTTCATCGCAGTTAGAAGGTATGTAATAAGAAGCAATTACTAATAAACAATTCAATTATTTTCGACACTAATCATCACAACTAAACGTCGCAGTCCTCATCTCAGATATTGAATTTAGAATATCCACCTTTCTTTCTCC
The DNA here is from genome assembly GCA_002080025.1 of Modiolus philippinarum. Classification (NCBI taxonomy): domain Eukaryota; kingdom Metazoa; phylum Mollusca; class Bivalvia; order Mytilida; family Modiolidae; genus Modiolus; species Modiolus philippinarum. The sequence goes on along the minus strand of MJUU01010139.1, from coordinate 34,876 downwards.
TTCTAATGATTCTGATTCTGGACAAAATATTTGCATTACCACCTTAACCCCTCAACATAAAGAAGAGCTACGGAAGAAAAAATACTGATACATGCAAGATAACTCAAGTAACACTCTGCTTTCATGACTGTCCTGAGTATAAATGACTATGGTTTTGGTCTGCTGATTATACAAGTGCCTACGTCGATCATGTGCTCTTTTTATTAGGCCATTCTTCCTGTATAACATATATACCTATCTGTTGTGTTGATGACAGGGGTTATGGAGGTGTTGTTGATGGATGGTGTGTCAGCGTACTGCATATTAAAGATGTTTCACATTTTGACTACTGGACTAGTTGCACAAACGTTTTAAAAGTGTATTCAAAACAATAAACACTTCCAATTGCGATGTTGAAATTGTTTTTTACTAAATAATCATATAGGCCAAGCAGTTGATAAAAGTTTCATATTTCCTATGTAAATCGTACATCTCGTTTCGTTGCTTCCGTTTACAATTACGAAACACGAAAGACAAGAATGGAAGAGTACTTGTCGATGAGTACTTTAATTCAAAAAATATGTCATGCATTTCTGATTATGGCATTTGTAAAATTACTGACTGTGAAGAGTAAAAGGCTCAGTTAATCAATAAACAGTTTTTAAGTGATAAAATTTAACTGGTGATACAAGAACATCATCAGGTGTGTATTTAGGGGGCGGGTTGAAAGGCATGATCCCGCTTAAGGTAGATCGACACTAATACACGGCGCATTCGATTGGCGCATTTGTGTAACACGAATCGGATGCGGAATTGACTTGATTTTCAAGCCGGAATAATCCTGTATTGGCCTATTCCTTGTGACGTCAGAATAGATTGACATACACTTTCCCGCCAATTAGCTCCCTTTACCCGTAAATATTGTCTATTACGTAAACTATATCAAATAACTTTCTTAATCGAACGGTGACATGTAGATTTTTTCAGCGTAACATATAGCTTAAGTATATATCTCTGAAATATCAAAAAATAAAAAAAATCTGTCTGATATTTATTTTATATGAAAGATAAACAATAAGCACGTTCTCACAGTTCCCTATATATTCTTTGTAAATATTGCTGAAAAATACTGAATTTGGCCTGATTTTCAAAGCTTGATTACAGGAAAAGATGATCGGTGACATATCATTTTTATTTTATTTTCGGAAAATATAGGTAAAGACCTACAAAATATCTGAAAAGAAAAAAATTCTGTCTGATATTTTTATTAGGATCGAACTACCTTAAAACTTGAAACGTTATGCAGTTTTAGCCACAATCGGGGTTTTGGACCATATTTTTGTTTTAAAAAATTTGCTTTGGGATTCGTTTTTACTTGTGCCCTTTAACTTCAAATCCGGGATTTGCTCCTCAATCTTAACATTTTAAGGTAGCACAATAGTCTTTTAAGAAAATTCTCAGTCCTGACTTTGAATGCCTGTCATTTTGATATTAGTAAAGATGCAATGAAGAATGAGGTAAGAAACGAAAGAAAATGATTATGCTCATTTAAATTGTATCCTTTATGTATTAAAATCTAAAATACCATATTTGGCAACAAATTGTGTCTTGGGTGATATTTCAAAATGAAAACAACTTTTTTAAGATTCACAGGTAACTGAATTCGTTTTACTTTATCTAAAAAGAACAATCAAAATACAGCAATATCGTGTCTCATATTTTTTATACACTTTTTTTACAAAATTTGATCACTTATATCTCGGGGTTAAAATTAAAATTACTTTTTTGTCAAACCAGATCCTATATTAAAAATGTGAGACACAGTTTTGTTGGATTCTCAAGACACAATAGATATAATTAAGCTACCTGTAAAGTTCTTATCGTTGTTTACGTTTATCTTTTGTCTTATTTGTGTTTTTCTTTTGTGGCACGTAATTATAATTTTCAGCCATTGTAGGTGTTTCCTGTTGACCCTTTTATTTCATTTACATTATTTTCGTTTAAAAAAAAACTACACATAAAACAAATTTTTTGTATATTTTGTTTTCCTTTTTTTTGCAATTAATTGGAATGCTATTAAAATCAGCATTAAGAGATAATCTTATCATTTTTCTTTCGGTTGGTGCCAAGTTTGTCATTATATCTTTACTAAAGTTACGGTCATTAAGAGTTATGGACTGACAGATTCCTACAAAAGACTGCTGTGATACCTTAAATGGAATTCAAGCAGCTTGATATTGAGATCTCATCTTGAACCAGAGATTGTTCTTTTATAAATAATTTCGTCAAATAACATTTTTGCTAGAATCAAACATATTCCTATTTCGAATTGCGTTACGATAAAAGTATGTTTCATCCTTCATTTACCATCCATCTATCTCACTCAAATTAATTAAATATAACTTTCTGCATTTGCAAAGCAGGGAAAACCTGTTTCAAGTTTACTTGAAGGGGTGTTGTACTTTAACTTTTTTCATTGCCTTTGTATGTTTTCTTTGATTATATATTTATTTTTGTGTGGGGGATACTTTACAAAAATATGGATTTAAAATTGATATTCACCAGTAAATTGCAAAATTACCTGTTACCATGTTTGCGCTTATATATTCAACGATCTGAACGATGCAATATCGTCAAAGTTTCTAGTTAAAAGTACTCTCGAGGGTGTTTAAATTATATGCATGAATTTCTTTTTCTTGTATTTTTGTCTTTGGTCTGTTGGTAACTACTTCTTACCTATAGTATAGTAAGATTTCATTGAATTGTGGTCTTGTATGTAATATCGTACAGGAAAATATTTGCCAAGCTGTTAATGTTTTTTCATCCTATATAGAGTAAGAAATTCTTATTTTTTTAAGCAGTCATATCGTTTAAAATGTCATATTTCCCATCCCCTGAATTACCGCTATCTGCCAATACAGAATCCACCACTACTAATTGATGCGTTAAGTCAACTACTTGGTCATTCAACATGAAAAATATCCTTGTCTTGTCAATAAAAACAGAATGAAAGTGTTACGGGGGATCAAAAAGTGTCAGACAGAAGTTTCAGATATTGGTAACGAATAAGACATGCAAAAAGAGCATGCAAAAAATAATATGGAAATGGGGCGGGGAAACGACTATAAAAGCTTGAAATTTATCGCCAAGAATGTTTGAAATTTCAGTTGAAATGTGAAAAGATCATTTTTACAAATTATTGATTTAAATAAGATAGAAATTAAAAACATCATACGTGCTTTGTATTATGCTATTTTTGTCTTTACTTCGTTATTTTTTTAATTTTTCTTTCACCTTTACCTTTTGTTTTAGTTTAGCTCCAACTGTAGCGAGCGGGCATTATTTTTATACAAAGTTCCCATAGTCAGCTCATTGATTCGAACCCTTGACCTCACCACTCAAGTCAGCTGCCAAAGCGAGTGAGATAATGCATCGATCTGTTAGCTCAGTCAATTTACTGGCTTTTGAAGTACACTACCTACTAGAACACAGACTGTTACGTTAAATTTCCAATTCTCCAAAAATTCAGAAACAGTGATGGATAGTTTGATATGTGGCTATTGCATAGAAAGTATTTTTTTCTGTTTAACAAAATACCGAAGTTACTGTTAATTTATTTTCTGCTTATTTGCATTTCGACGTCTTATGTCTCATCAGCGCAGATGACATGTCGTAAAACGTTTATTCTCATATCTTTTTTTTTCTTTTCCCCAATACTGCTTTTAGTAAAATGTCTGGAATATTTATATTAGAAACTTTGATTGATTTATTAAAATGGATCAATTTTAGACGATTAAACAGTAGGTGAATGCTAGCCTCCTTATATAGAGATGCCAATAACCATATAACTTCAAAACCAAGAATGTGTCATGCTGGAAGCTCTTCAAACCTTTTGGATAAAAGATCACCCATCAAATCTTGATTCTTTGAAAGATATCTCTAGATAATGCAGGACTTTCGAGATAGGAACTCTTGTATAGTTTAAGGTGCCTCATATACTAGTTAGCGGGAATGAGACTGGATTTCTGACTCACTACATAAATAAATCCTGGTAAATCTCCTGAAACAAATTAATAATCAACTTTAAGTGTACTGTAATATTCAACGACAATTGTTTATCTGATTATCAATTGATGCACAACTTAAATATTGTTACGCTTAGCTCGTCAGTTATAAATTAAATTGTGTTTTCCATTGTACGCATACAATGTAGATGTATCTATTTATTTTTTCTTTTAATTTTTTTTTTTTTTTTTTTTCTATTAAGAGAACCTTTCCGGTGACAAACAATTGATTCGAAGGTCCCGTTTTTCCTAAAAATCTTTTATGACAAGCCTGGTGTTCGATAACATATTCTGCATACCGATAGTACTTTTTTTCGCTACAAAACGGTACTTTTTGCATGGTTTTAAAGCTAGTGCTTTTCTTTATCGTAGGTGTAATTTCTTTGAGTCACTGAATCATTGGGTGTTGTAGGTTTGTGTATATTGAGTGCATATGGCATCGTTGTGAGAAGTCAGTATTTACACTGAAAGGTTGATACATAGTGTGTGAGATTCTGATAAGACTTGGATATTTCCTGGATGTTTGATCATTGTCAATGTACTGAAAGTGCGCTATCGAAAACGGTTGAGTAGTGTAATCGTTATAGTTGATTGGTGTAAACAGAAGAATAGTCTTCACATTTTTCGTCACTTTTGCTAAAATTTTGTGGAAACGTTGTTCAAATGACAAAATGTTGTCTCTCTACCCTGCCTTACGTTAGTTAATAATATAGAATTCCTTCGATTCTATATTTAAATTAAACGCAATGAAACATGAGTGACTTAAGCAGGTTGATAGCGTGAATTTTAGAATTCGAGAAGATTTTTACCACGAATGACATAAAAATAATTTTAGGAACTACTAGAATTCGCTGTTTTAATCATTGACTACCTGAATTTTCAACAATATAAAGTAAAATGTGATTCTAAACGGAAACACAGCTCTGTTTGTCAGTGCATGTATGATTATCGTTGTTATAGTTGAGAAGTGTATATTTGTAGGAGGCACACTAGTTGAGATGTACATAAGCACTGGTTGAGGTGTACATTGGCGCTAGTTGATAAGTGTATTAATAAGAGTTAGCACCACATAGAATAAAGACGGTGGAATACCGAAGTAACAATACATGTTATTGTTATAAATCAATGTCCGGGGAATATTAAGAAATCACTTAAAAACACAAGACAGCACAACTATAATATTTATCACTTTACGTCATTATTTTATAGAAATTTTCGTAATAGGAGTTTTGCTGGACATCAAGTTTCATTGTTCATCATACTGTTCTTGGAAAGAATTCGGAACTATAACCATCCAGATCTTGGGCTGAATACATAGCATTTGTCTTGGAACTGTAGTGAATGAGCTGCAGTTTAGTTTGATCAAAATAGGCTTTTGTTGGTATTGCAAGTTGTCCACTTACAAGTGATACTTAGAAAATAGAGAGACATTCTCCTTGTCCTCTCGATGTTTTATCTACTTTTTTTGTTCAGTTTTGTTTTTATTTATTGCTCTTTATTTACCTTTTCGTTTATTTTATTTTATTTTGCTGTAGAGCTTTCTTGATTTTCAACTGATAGAAAACAGAAGGGGAACGGGGAATGTGTCAAAGAGACAACGACCCAAAGGGAGTAATAACAACTCAAAGCCACCATAAGATCTTCAGTGAACGTTGAGGAAGCCCCACACCTAACGGCATGTCGGAGTCGGCCCCTTAATAAAAGAGTAATCAAGTTTAGCAAAATAAACACCATCCTAGACTCCTATAGACATAAAATAAACTAAGTAGAAAACAGACAAGACACACAAAGGCTAAATAAATTCCTTTCTTAGGACAGGCGCAAACCTTTGGTGCGCGATTGCAACACTTCGTTGTGAATCTGTCATCTCAGTTTTATATTGATTGTGTCGCCGAAGACGTAGTCGTGAATACATATTGTTTTTGGTCTGTTTCTTTGTTATTAGTACATATTTGTTTGTTTCTTTCTTTCTGCTGCTTATTTTGTCCGGCTATTTCTAAAAAATGCATGGACAGAATTCATTCATACTTAGCATAAAAGTGGATCAGCACAAAATGATGTGCATGCACCAACAAAATTTTCAAAATGGCCGTCTATTCCAATTTCTAAAGAAAATGATCATATTTTGTGAAAATGTTTAATTAGATGAGAGGAAGGAATTCATGCAAAATTTTCATTTCAAAATGGCCGCCACAATACGTAAAAAAGTTTTACTTATCTGATTTAAGCAAAAATATTTTGTAAGCATATTTTGACACTGCGATGCAATGGAAAAAATTCAATTAGGCTGACTTTTCCAAGATGAAAGTCACATTTAAAAAAAAATAAAATTTGTCCAATTTTATAAAAAGAGAAAACAGACTTCTGAACAGGTTTCGACACTGTCAACAAGATGGAATCATGGCATATGCTGACAGGGGCGACATCATTTTTTGCTATTTTCAATTGTATTTCATATAGTGACCTTCTATAGTTTTTTTTTTTTTCGAGCATGTAGTAAAGTTAAGTAACTGTGATTCTAGTTTATTTTAGGTGCATTGCATTGCATTTTCTTACATTAATTTCATTTTCTTTTTTTCCATTTTATTCGGTCTCAGATCTTTTGTGGGATCACTTTTTTGTCATGTTTATCAAAGGTCTGTAGATTGAACAATCTGAAGAGACATAAGTTGTAGAAATTCGCAAATGCGGAAACTAAATTAACAGTAACTTCGGTATTTGTTATTTATTAAAAAAAAAAAAACGTTTAGATAATGGATTACATGTTGTCGGTGATTTCGTTAATAAGGATGAAAAAGAAAACAGGCTTATTCGGCATCGAGGGTATTCACCAGCCCAATAGTCAGACGTGTCTTACAGGAAAAATTACCTTGCGTTTTATAGAAATTTACTGTTATCAAAATTCTAACCCCTGAAAAATAATAAAGCTTCATTCCATGTATAGCACTCGGTGGATATCCTTTGTACTGAATACGGGACTTTCGAGATAGGAACTCTCGTGTAATTGAAGGCGGAAACGATCTCCTCAAATACCAGTGAGAAGTATAATCGGAATCCAGTCCTATTGAATATAAATATATACCACCTAAAAACAAACTATTTATTAAATTGAAGTGTACTTATAATTTGTCCTGCATGACAATTATTTAACTAAATTTTATTGACGAAAAACAATTAATCTGAAGCGCTACAAATCGATTAATTATAAATCAGCCTTGGCTCAACAGTGTTCATTAATTAGTGATTCCATCTCAAGGTATTGATGTATTGGTTTTTTTCGTATAATACACAAAAATGTTGTCGGAATAAACGCGACTCAAAATTCCCGTATTTGGCCACTTATTTCGATGTTTTTGGTAATGGGTACTTCTTTTTGACCACTTTTGGATTATGGCTCTCTGTATCATTTGCTTTTAATGCTGCTGATGAAAGGCTACTTCTTGAAACACATGTAAAGCATAACGAAATTCACCGTTTATAATTCATTGTAATTATGCAATATGGTTATTGATTGAATTTTCCAATAAATTAAGTTCAAATAGGTTATCTCATTTTACACTCTATTCACGCGTCCTACTTTAAAAAGGGGTCTCTTATCAAATTTGTTTCTCTTGTCAATTTTTTCTTTGCAATTCGCACAACCACACCCAAAGTAGTAGCATCATCAAATACGTAGTGACAAAAAATACATGGATATCTTGAATAGTGATAAAATCGAACTCATGGGTATTAGTTTCCTGGGTGAGACCATGGCTAGAATTAGATACCGATTTCATCGAGGAAACTGGATGAACCAACGTGGTCATTGCAGCATATTCTTCTGCTCATGCTCGATTGAAATTGTACAACTATTTGGAGAAACTGAACGATCCTGCCTTATACACCGACACAGATTCCATCGTGTTTTCCTCCAAACCTGGGGACTGGAAACCAGAACGAGGAGATTATTTAAGAGACTTGACGGATGAAATAGCCGGAAACCAAATTTCCGAGTTTGTACCTGGTGGACCCAAAAATTATGGATATAAAGTTACATGTCAAAATGAAATAACAATAGTATGTAAAGTAAAAGGATTGACACTGGACTTCAAAAACAGCCAACTCATCAATTTTGACACGATTTAGGACATGATCACCAACAGAAAAGACATTGTAAAAACGTGAAAGATGAATTCAAAACCATTAGAGACAATTTCAAACTACTTACCATCAACCAGAAAGATTACAGATGAGTGTTTGTCAAAAGAGTCATCGTGACTGATTACTGTACATTACCTTATGTATTTAAGATTGTAAAGGAAATATGTGGATGTTCTCCAACCCGTGTTTGTCTATTTGACGGAGAAAATAAAATGGGTTATATGTTTATATCTTGCTTATTTCACTGCCTAATGAGATACGTGTAGAAGATGTAACAAAGAACAAAAACAAACAACAAACGTAAAAAACAAAAACAAATAAACAAACAAACAAAATAAACAAAGAAAACATAAAAGTTGCCATAGCAACTTAGGTAAGAGTAACATAAAAGAGAGATCATAACAACAACAAAAAAAAATAAACTAGATGTTGTCGGAAACGACAGCATCCCCGCACTCCCTGTTTGACACAGAAAACAGTTGTTATACACCCTTGGCATATTTTTTTCATTATCTTTTAAAATCTACCTATTGATAGTCATTATTGTTACTAAAAGAATTCTAGGATATATGGTTGCTAAGTAAAATTCCAAAAAATCAGTGGTCTTTGAGACTTTCAGGAAATTTACTAAGATTGGAATCAATATTTTTGAAATCCAGTTGATGAAAATGTTTTTCTTAAACTACATAAACATTTTAAGTATGGTTGCTAGGTAGAATTCCATAAAAATAAGTGGTCTTTGAGACCTTCAGGAAATTTACAAAAATTGGAATCAAATATTTTTGAAATCCAATTGATGAAAATGTTCGTCATAAAGTACACACACATTTTACATATGGTTGCTAGGTAGAATTCCAAAAAAAAATTTACCAAAATTGGAATCAAATATTTTCAAAATCTAATTGATGAAAATGTTCATCCTAAACTACACAAACATTTTAAGTATGGTTGCTAGGTAGAATTCCAAAAAATAATTAGTCTTTGAGACTTTCAGTAAATTTACCAAAATTGGAATCAAATATTTTTGAAATCCAGTCGATGAAAATGTTCGTCCTAAACTACACAAACATTTTAAGTCTGGTTGCTAGGTAGATTTCCAAAAAATAAGTGGTCTTTGAGACTTTCAGGAAATTTACCAAAATTGGAATCAAATATTTTTGAAATCCAATTGATGCAAATGTTTGTCCTAAACTACACAAACATTTTAAATACGGTTGCTAGGTAGAATTCCAAAAAATAAGTGGTCTTTGAGACTTTCAGGAAATTTACCAAAATTGGAACCACCTTTCAGAATTTTAAGTTATCAGAATTTTGTTTTTTACCAAACACTTGTCAGAATATAAGATAATATGCCAAAATTTAAAAGAAAATATGTGTCTTTGACATTTTCAGGAAATTTACAAAAGTTGGAACCGGAACCAAAATTCCAAAAGCTTATTGCAAATCTATAGACTACATGCAACAATTCTGCATAAAGATTTGATCCCTAAATCCAAAAACGTAGGAGGAGTTTGCGTCACATGCCACATGTGTCTAATCCACATCTTTGGGTCTTTGTTCAAATTGACATCATGGGGCCTCTTGTTTGCACCAAGACCAATATCAAAAATCAAAAAGCTTATTGGGCATCTACAGACTATATGCAACGATTCTATAACAAAATTAAATCCCTAAATCCATAAATGTAGGAGGAGTTTGTGTCACATGCCACATGTGTAAAAATTGATATCAGGGGGCCTCTTGTTTGCACCAAGACCAATATCAAAAATCCGAAAGCTTATTGCGCATCTGCAGACTATATGCAACAATTCTACAACAATATTAATTCCCTAAATCCAAAAATGTAGGAGGAGTTTGAGTCACAAGAAAAGTGTGACGGACGGACGGACAGACGGACGAACGGACGACGGACGGACGGACGGAGGGTATAACATTATCCCCAAACTTTCTTCGAAAGTGCGAGGATAACAAACAAACAAAAACAAATAAATAAAGCTTGTCATAGCAACTTAGGTTAGACATAAAAAAGAGGTAACTAAAACAAGTTTGAAAATGGAAAGTAACTATGGAGGTAAAGAAAAAGCTGTAAATGAATGGTTAGGGTCAGTTGTGAACAAACACACCATTACTGATCTAACAACAGAAAAGTTAGGGTTAGTACAAGGATAAGTGTAAGGTTAGGGTTAGTACAAGGATAAGTGTAAGGTTAGGGTTAGTACAAGGATAAGTGAAAGGTTAGGGTTAGGATAAAGACGAGACCAGTGGACATGGACAGAAGTAGGGCGAGACCAAAGTAGAAGCGAGACCTAGGAAAGTACCTTATATAGAGGTAGGGCAAGACCAGTGACAACACTACGGACTAGTGAAGTAAAAAAAAAGGCGAGGTACTCAAGACGAGGCAAAAGGTCAAAGGTCAATGAAACACTATCAAAAAGGTTCAGTCACTGGATTCTAGAGACCATGGTGAAGGTGTAGTAAAAATAGATTATGGTTAGGGTAAAAGCGAGGCCAAAGCTGGAATAAAGATGAGACCTACGGGACCAGGCCAAAGGTCAATGACACACTTAACACCTCGTCAATAACGATTGCAGCGCCCTCTATAAAGGTCAAAGGTCCAATAATGATTGAAGCGACCTCTATATTGGCAGAAAAATTCCCTCCTGAACTAATTTGCATATTTTAGGGAAAATTAGGGAAAAATGAAAATATTTTACCAAGAATGCACTATGGGGCTCCTCGTCTAAAGTGGTCTGAGGTAACGCGTTCTACTACTAGAGGGTATGTACCTTTCACGGCATATATGGTCTTGGGAAGATTAAACTGAAAATAAATTGTTCAGAAAGGTTTAAAAATTCAAAATTTTTGTTTAAAATGGTAAAGAAATGAATTGGTGGCTTCATACCCCCCCCCCCTCCTGTTGTTGCGGACGTCTTCCGTAATATATCTATCTCTCATTTTCTCGATCGGTCGCTCCTTATGTTTGGTTTTTGATGCTGTCTTTCATAAAGGAAAAAAAATCCAAGTATAACAAGGTAGATTGCAATATTCCGGACTTAATCAGTCGTATATCTCGTACGATGAAAAGAAAACAAACAATAACTCCCGATCCATTATTGCGAAACATTTCACTTTCTCAGTCGAAAATAAAGATATATAATGTATAAATCATAATTCAATTTACATAAACATAATCACAATAATGACAAGAGTTGTAGTCATACGATAGACCTTTGTCCTGCTCGTCAACACTAAATACATCTAAATAGGCAGCTCTATTGCTATGGGATGTAACTGTGCCATACATGTGCAGCGTATTTTCTTCAGGTGCATCAATGTATCTATAGAAAAGGTATAACAGAAATAAATATGGTTGAAACATAACTGTTCATTTTTTTCCTCTGGAAGTCAAAATAGCCCGGTATACCACAAATTACTTCAATACAAAATACTGCAATCCGATGTATTATTTTTGTTTGATAATATCAACATCTATAGAAAATATAAAAAAAATTGTACTATCAACTGACAAGAACTGTCCATTTTCCAAAAACAAACCATTTGATCATTAAATTCTTACCTAAAAGGGGGTGTTTTTTGGAATCGCTGGAACTCAAGGACCAATAAATGTTTTTGTTCTAGTTTGTATGTGCATGCATTGATTTTATTTTTTTTCCTTCATTAAAAATTTTTCATTGCATGAGACAAAATCGTCTTCCTTTATTATTCGTTCATTTAAAGATTTTAACCTGAGAAATCTCAGTTGTCTCCCTTTTCATGATTATTATTTACCATAAAGATATGGAGGCTGATTTAAAAGAACTGAATTCTTTAATCTTAGGGGTCTAAAGTCCTATTTTCTTTAGAGATTTGATAATGTTATTCTTGAAGGCTTAGGGGACGCACTTTTGATTTTCAGAGGGGAGTCGGCGATTTTGTAGTTAAATAATTCAATCTTTGTGCCAGTGATAATAAATATCATTCTGCAATGGTAGCTTTTACTACACAGATAAAGCCTTAGTATTTTTGCTGCCCTGTATCCTGTATAGCTGTATCTTGTACACTATACAGGAAATTTATTTCAGCCAAGCCCACTTCGGGTATTTATGGACAGCCAGAAATCCCAAAATATTCATTTTCAGATTATATTTTCAATTAGATTAGGTTGTTTTATATACTGCAGGATTAAAAACAATAAACAAAAAATAGTTTCTCTAGGCATCAAATGTATTTGTTCTTGGCCCAAAATAGATTGAAATGTCCCTCAAAGGCTCGTAGTCATTCTGTTTCTAAGCCTTGTACCAATACAGCTGATATTTAAAGACACTAAATATATAATGCCTATTTCTAATCCTACTTGTCATGAAAATTAATAAATTTAATTTGATTTGATGAATGCAATTTTTATTGAGAATGCAATTAAAATAAATTTATCAAACATTTCATGGAAATAGATATATATATTTTTTTTAATTTTTCATGAAAATAAATAAGTTTTCTAGGCAAAATCCTCCCCCTCCCGAACATCCACTGGTTGTCCCATAATGTCATTCAAAACTCATCTGCCATCCCAACCTATGTTTTTCAAGTCGGTATAGAATAATTAAGCTTTGTCAAACATTGCATTTTAGTACTGATCTGTTCTCTTTTAAAACATTATATATTGGTTAAAACTAGTTCTTCAACCAAATCTGTATGTTTAATGTTAATGTAAAATACTTTCGGGTACTTTACTATAGGTTTAAACTTGAGTAGAGTCTTGTCAAGTCTAGATACATTAAATGGAGATGCCACAAACTATTTGCCATCTATAATTTATTTGAAATTTGTATTATTGCTTTCGTCTTGAATGGAACGAGTAATGATCCGACCAAAAAACCCTTTTTACGGAGAGTAGGGGGGTTTGTGGAAGGAACATCTGATTCTGCATATTTGTTCATGCAATCTTTGAACCTTACCATATTTTTTCTCACTTGAAACAAATTGTCTCTTTTTTCGGTACAAGCCAGAATACATGTGAAAGTCCTTTTGTTCGTGGGTTTCCAATTTTCGTGGATTTCGTGGCCATTGTAGGTGTTTGTTGTTATCCTGTTTTTGTAATTACCTAAAACTACGAAATTAAGTTCCAAATGAAAAGCATTTTTTTTCCATTTGGTTTTAATGCATAAACCACGAATTTAAGTGCCCACGAAATAGTAAATTTTATAAAAACCACAAAAAATTATGCCTACGAGTAAAAGTACTTCCTCAGTAATTCTTCGTGACATTCTGGTATTTGTTATAGCCTGTTCCTGTCCTGATCATTTTTTTCACCACATTTGTGATCCTAGAATTGTTTACCAAGCCCCCTCCCCATAAAAATACCAAGCCCCCTCCCCATAAAAATCAAATCATATAAGAATAAATTTTAAATTTCACGTGTAAACTTTAAATTTATTAAATGAAGAAAGGATAACAGTGTGCATGTACAATGGCCGTAAATTACAACATAAGCCACAATTTACAAGGGAACTGTACATAAAGAACTCATATAATAGAAAAACATATTTAATGATAGGGACAAGGGATGTGCTTACGTATGTCTTCTTCGTGGTACTCTTGTCATACCTGTGATATATACATGTTTCGAAATAACATGGGTATTTTGTTTCCAATTCTGATCCAATTAATGCAACATGCTTTATAGCTAAATAACACAAACATCGAAGTCTGCATTGACTTGATTGATAATACATCCCGTGATCCAACTACGGAGAATGATAACCATTACACCACTGAGGATGTATTCTAATCTTTACGTCTATTTCATTATTTCATTATTCAGCACCTGATGTCATTCCCAGTTTACATGTGGGTTCACCCTATTAGTGCCTTGGTTTGCAACATAGTGTATCAATTTGCGTAGCTTGTCTCAAGTCTTTGTTGTGTATTTCTTCTTGTTCTCGTTCTCTGTTCTCTTTTTTTCCCATGTCTGGACTTTGATTTTTGTAATAAGCATATTCCTTGTTCCTTTGGTATTCTACTGCCGTTGTTTCAATAACTTTACTTCGCTGGCGTAGTTCTTTAAAAGGATAATAAATAATCATTAAAACAATGCGGTTGTATCCAAAACGTCGGCATAATTGCCGAGTGGTCAAATCAATAAAAAAAAAACGGTCAACAAAGCAAGTACAATTATAATCCAAACACAAATTACTAAAAACTTAAGTACAAGAAGACATTTTCGATAGTCGGGCAAAAGTCTTCTCAAAAGCAGTCCATACCATCCCTATTAAGTAAAGTTTTCAGAGAACCGTTAAGGTAAGTGGGGGTACCGTTTAATTGGTTTATTCCGGTTGACTAATGCTTAGGCCTTTTGAGAAAAATGTAAAATTTCAATTTTGCCTCACACTTGTCCCGGTTTAGAGTTATATTTATTCTCGGTTTTTGGTAATATTTTTTACCTTAATATCACTCAGCTTATTAGGGGTGCATATTGAGACGAAAAGATAAGACGAAGTACAGAAAAGTATATTGTCGTCAAGTGAGATTAGTTATTTCCCTTTATCATATACTTACTCAACATATGTGTCTTTTTGCATGTGTAATAAAGAAAGAATTAAGCCAGTCATATCTTCAGGGGTTGTAATATGAAATCCGTATTACACGGGCGTGTAATATGAAATCCGTATTACATGGGGTAAAATATGGATTTTTCAAAATGGCGACTGACGATTTTCCAATTCATGGAATAAACAAATAACATATTTCAGTATATTTTTACCGACTCAAGTTATAAAACAATTTATCCGTTTACTGGGAACAAGCAATATTTTTGAGAATTTTTAGCGTACACCCATCACAAGTTCCTTAATTTTATGTAGTTGTCCCAGTTAATGCCCAGCGCTTTTATGGAAATACTTTTGTCGTTTTGTGAAGAAAATACCAGTGTTAGCAAAGATTAAGCAAGAAGTTCACCTTGAATGAATCTTGAGCTATTCCAGGACCCTTTTCAAAACATAAGCGCTGACAATAAACGTAAGTATTTATCACACACATGTATAAGCTATGACGAAGCCACAATCTCAATTGCATGCAGATGATCTTGTGTAAAAATATTACAAGTTTCTTCCCAACAATTTATGTAGGATCATCATTATATACTTTGTTACGATTGTTTTTTGATTTATCACATTGGCTATAGGGGAAAGTTTGGATCCAATAAAACTAGTTGAACCCCACCGCAGCAGGTTTGCGCCTGTCCTAAGTCAGGAATTTATTAAGCCTTTGTGTGTCTTGTCCTTTTTCTAGTTAGTTTACTTTATGTCTATAGGAGTCTAGGATGATGTTTATTTCGCTGGACTTCATTGCTCTTTGTTCAGGGCCGACTCCGACCTGCTGTTGGGTGTGGGGTTTTCTCACCGTTCATTGAAGATCTTATGGTGGCTTTGAGTTGTTATTACTCCCCTTTGGGTCGTTGTCTCTTTGACACTTTCCCCGTTTCCCTTCTTTTTTCTATTTGTTGTACTGGTATCACACTTCACAATGTAAAGTATGGCGGGAGCCTTTCCTGCGAATGCAGCTACACAATAGTGTTCAAATTTCAATAATTATATTCTAATGATGTAACTTTTTACTTAATATTATTTGCATCGGATAAACAGTATCACTTTTCGGTGTAGATCTATATTTCAGCTACCATTTACGCTTACTGTTTCGTGATATGTTTAGTTGCAACAAAACTGTTGCAACAAAAGATTAAATAACGACAAAAATGACAACCAAAACCATTAGCAAATAACTAAATTCAAAAGTATGCTGACCTGGCAAAAAAAATGAAACAATTCACCAGCCAAATAGTCAGTACTTTGGTGCTGACCCGAAAGCCGATTATATTTGAAATCTTGCAATATCTAAATTTTTGTAAATTTTGTGGAAACTAAGGAGTATCTCCCTCGTGCAAAGCTCTGTCCTTAGCTGATTTTGGCTTTACAGTTAGATCATATTTGTTATTTGTTCTCTATCAGTTTTTGAACATCTTTGAGTTAATGGTCTTCCAAATGTTTATATTTTTAGCTGCACTGAAGAGACATAGGTTGTCGAAATGCGCATATGCAGAAAATAAATTCACAGTAACTTCGGTATTTAGTTATAATGATTAGAATACAGTATTTATTTTTATGTTTTAATATAAGGTTTTTTAAAAACAAAAATTATAACAGCAATGAAAAAGATATACTATGCGACATATTATTTAAAAGAGGTTGTTTTGATTATATATTTCCTGAAGTAACTATTGCAAACAATCTTGCCACTCCACAAGAAATAAGTTTTTACATTTTTTTAGCCACACCGATTTTCGCCCTTTGAAATTAATGATATACCAGAATGTGTGATTATTTTTTTGACGTCACAAGGTCTTTCCATTCACTTTTGCTTTAGATAAGGACAAGAGTCTGTATAAAACAAAAGTTTTAACGAATTATTGTTAAGTTACGACTCTTCCAATCCTTAAAATTAACAAAACACTTAACTGCCACAATTAAACCATGATGAAATCAGCGGGAATCTTCATTCTCATTTTGACCTTTCTCCTCAACATTCTTTTTTTTTACTATATTATCACAATTCTGACTTTTTATGCATTATTATCTGATCTGGGTAGCTGAAAAAACTTAACTTTTATGTGAACCGTAAGGATATTATTAAAAGCATTATTACATTTTTGATCTGTTGATTTGTATATTCTAGCTTCCTCACTACTTTTGTTTTAAAGAAAACAATCAACTATGTTCAAGGACCCTAAGGGAGGTCAAATAGATAATAGGATATCTCGGGGTTGTTATTATGAATGGAAGTGTATTTGTTTGAGAGATATAGTACTACACTTGTTCTTTAGAAATTTAGTTGTGAAGTGATTTTCCTTCTTTTTAGGTACACAAAAATCATCAATGTGCACAAAAATGTCAAGTCAAGAATCAGAATTATGTGTAATTGTTGTCTCTCCAACCTTAAGTTATCATTCTCTTTAAAACTTTTTATCAATGATTTGCATGTATCTACCTTCTAAAACCTATGAATTTAACATTACAAAAATGCAATTAGAACCAAATAAAATTATCCCAGGTCTGTAAGTAGCAGTCAATGTGAAAAAGCAATATGTAGCTTGGATCGTACAAGACTACAAAGAAAATTTCTTTCTGAGTTGGAAATATAATAATGATGCCTATAAATTAATTCTTATTTTAGAAAATGGAGATGATGCATTGGTACACACAATGACAAAATAAGGACGTGAGACAGATACAATGCACGGAATGAAAAAGATAACAGTAAGAACTAAGGCACTCATAGTGTGAACTCCCTTGAAAAACCGGTGATGACATCTGGTGCTCCGGAAGGGTAAGCATGTCCTGCTCCACTAGCGACACCCGTCACATGATCAGTGAGGTATAAATTGTTTTGAAAGTTCTGATTTGTAGCTGATTGGAATTGCCATTTTAAAATCTTTGGCACGTGTTACTTCTCTAACCTTCAAACAGTACAAAAGGTAAAATATTTGGAAAGCTTTTTGAAGTCTTTTGAGTATTCAAACATTAACCAAGAAAAAAACAGATGAACAAACATCACCAAAGAAGACAAAACTAGAATTCCAAAGTATGATATATAAGTCAACACAAAAAACTAAAACCACTAACAGTGTGAACTCCCATAAAAACCGAGAGTGACATCAGGCGCTCTGGAAGGGTAATCATGTCCTGCTCCGCTAGCGGCACCCGTCACACTATCAGTGAGTTATTCCAGGTTTGAGTCTAATCCGGTTATGTCAATTCCGTGAAGACGTGAAATCTAGCTGAAAATGTCCGTTTACATTGCGGAACAGACACATCATATCTGTCAATGATGTCATGGTAACGGCAATAGAATTTCTGAGGGGATGAAAGTAACAAAGGCTTAACAAATTCCTGACTAAGCAGCTTTTGTTACAGTGTTTTTGCTCTAATTAAAAAAATCACTGTATAAACTACATGCTCGATAGTAACAAATCAACTGTGAAATGTACACTCCATAGGCTTGAGACGAAGGTATATTGCTGCTCAGAAAGGGAAAGTTCACAATTGGGAAGTTTAAATCATCACGTTTGTCATAAATGTTATAAATCGATAATGCAGAAATCTTTTCTTATTTTCTTTCAAAACTGTGTCGGTTGTCGCTTAAACCAACTTAACGCAAGCAATTACATCCATAATGGATAAATAATGCCTAAAGTTTAGATAATTGTACATTGCATTTACTTATGTAGATGCTTCTTACCTTTTGTGAAAATAAAATCATAAGAATACTTTCCATATCTGTTTTGAAGAACAAGCGACACTGCATCGCTGATATTGCATCCGTTAATTACACTGACGTTTGATATATATCCATTAAAGACAACTTGTTTTCCATACATCCGTATTATTATTAATCGGCGCGATGTTTATTGAATAAATGCTAATGGATTTGTAATAAGTGCGTTCACTGAATACCACTTTGGTTTAAATGGAGATGGAAAAGATAAGTATATTGCTGATAATGTGAAATTGCTCTTCATATCTCTCAGTGTTCTCGCTATATAAACGAGTCATATTATGTTAAATTGTTGCCTTTACATTGATTTAAAGTATATATAAAAAAATTTAACTCGACAAGTTGATTATTTGTTTTAAGCGAAATTCATGTTGTTTCTTACGGTTATCGATAAGGAATGAAAACTAGAGGCCCAGAGACTGAGCCTGTATCGCTCAATTGACAAAATGCTTCTATGCCATGCATGACCAAAATTGATGTTTTTTTTTTTACAGATGGGGTCTAATGTTTAGCTATGTTCTCAATTAGCACCCGTGTTTTTTGTCTGATCCTATTGAAATGAGTAATTTTTGCAAAGGATCTTCTATAGACGAGTTTCCAATTGGTGAATTTTCCCGGAAAATTTTGACGTCACAATATAGATTTTTGGACGTCACAATGTTACGTGACGCAATTTACTCCGATTGACCCCAGGTCAATCGGGGTAATTCATTCATAAAACGAAATTGGGAACTCATCTATACATTTAGTAAAATTTGCTGTAATTGTTTCAGAGAAGATGATGAAAAGGATGGTTATCTCATACAGGGTTCCAATGTTAAACTATGTTCTGCGCTTTAGGCAATGTATTTTTGTAAGGTACCTTCCGTACATTATTCCTGTGAAGTTTGGTTGAATTTGCTTCAGTGATTTCAGAAGAGAAGATGATAATGTGATTTTCCAATAGGGTCCAATGATAAACTGTGCTGACGGCCATGTTTTCTAACGGATTGTAAAGAAATTAGCAATCTTTGTTTAGGACCTTCCATAAATTAATCCTGTAAAGGTTTATTGAATTTGCTTCAGCAGTTTGATCTAATTTCCGCGCTGGCGGCCATGTTAATTATCAAATCAGAATGAAATGAGTTATCTTTGTAAAAGACCTACCAAATATCATTCCTGTAAAGTTTGGTTGAATTTGCTTCTAATAAGTGGTTTTAAAGGAGAAGATGAAAATGTGATTTTTCCCATAGGGTCCAATGTTGAACCGTGTTCCGTGCTGGTGGCCATGTTTTTTGTCGGATCGGAATGAAATGAGCAATCTTTGTTTAAGACTATCCCTAATCATTCCTATAAAGTTTGGTTTAATTTGCTTCAACCGTTTCAGAGGAGAAGATAAAAATGTGATTTTTCAAATAGTGTCCAATGTTAAACCAAATTTCCGGGCTGGCGGCCATATTTATTATCGATCGGATCTAAAAGAAATGTGCAATCTTTCTTAAAGACCTTTAGTACTTCACTCCTGCAAAGCTTGGTTCCATTTGCTTCAGTGGTTTTAGAGCAGATGAAAATGTGATTTTTCCCATTGGATCCAATGTTAGACCTAAATTCTGTTCTGGCCACCATGCTAGCGCAGAACATAGTTTAAACATTGGACCCTACAGTTGGGTGCTGACGCAACATTCCATCCAAGTGCACTCCAAAAGCGTTCCTCGCGTGCACTTCGTGTGCACTTGAAAGTGATTCCATGACAGCCTAGAATGAACTTGCGACCGCCTTCAAGTGCACTTGAAAAGAAGATGCGTTCGCGGGAGTGATCGCAAAGTGCACTTGAAGTGAACTTCGTGGCAGCTTCAAAACACGTGACATTAATATGACGAAATTAACTTTAAGCAAAAAGTATGAAAACTCGGCGACTTCTTTCTCTTTTTAATCCATTTTTGATTATAAACTAAAGCCAAAATGCCATTATAAATTATAGCGTTCTTTTGTTTTATTTATACATTCCATGCTTACGTCACATTATATTCTTAATAAATCTTTCCAAACAGGGTATTTTATCGAGGCATATGTTCATGCTAGAGACATTAAATTCATATGTAATTTCAAAAAAAAACTTTGTCGCAATAACAATTTTTTATGCATTTTTTGTCAAAAATGACCTTATAAGATTGAAATATTTTGCATTTAAGCCTTTTTCCACTCTAGCGATACCAAATTTATATTTTTTTCAAAAATGCACTCAAAAATTGGAGATATTTTATGTTGGTGCTTATTTAAATTTTTGCGACCCAACTTTTGTATGTATTTTTCCAAAAATTACCTTATAAAATGAAATATTTTGCATTTTAGCTTTTTTGCTCTCTCGCGATACCAAATTTATACATCTTTTGTAAAAAATGACCTCAGAAGTGGGAGATATTATATGTCAGTGCTTATTTCAATTGTTTAGACACAACATTTATATGTGTTTTTTTCCAAAATTACCTTATAAGACTGAAATATTTTGCATTTTAGCTATTTACCTTTCTTCCGATACCAAATTTATGCATCTTTTGTCAAAAATAAATCCAAAAATGGGAAATATTATGTGTTGGTGCTTATTTCAATTGTCGTCACACAGCATTTTTATGTATTTTTCCCCAAATTACCATGTAAGACTGAAATATTTTGCATTTTAGCCTTTTGCCTTTCTCACGATACTAAATTGTTGCATCTTTTCTCAAAAATGAATAAAAAAATGGGAGATATTATATATTGGTGCTTATTTCAATTGTTGCGACACAACATTTATATGTATTTTCCCCAATATAACCTTATGAGATTGAAATAATTTGCATTTTAGCTTTTTTCCTTTGTCGCGATACAAAATCTATACATCTTTTGTTAAAAATGACCTCAAAAGTGGGAGATATTATATGTCAGTGCTCATTTCAATTGTTGCGACACAACATTTGTATGTATTTTTTTCCAAAATTACCTTATAAGATTGAAATATTTTGTATTGTAGCTTTTTTTCTTTCTCGCGATACCAACTTGTTGCATCTTTTGTCAAAAATGAATCCAAAAGTGGGAGATATTGTATGTTGGTGCTTATTTCACTTGTGGCAACACAACATTTATATGTATTTTTCCCTATATTACATTATAAAATTGAAATATTTTGCATTTTAGCTTTTATCCTTTCTCGCGATACTAAATTTATACATCTTTTGTTAAAAATTACCTAAAAAGTGGGAGATATTATATGTCGTTGCTTATTTCAATTGTCGCGACACAACATTTTGTGTATTTTTCACAATATTACCTTATAAGATTGAAATATTTTGCTTTTTAGTCGTTTTCCTTTCTCGCAATACCAAATTTATGCATCTTTTGTCAAAAATGAATCCAAAAGTGGGAGATATTATATGTCAGTGCTTATTTCAATTGTCACGACACAACATTTACATGTATTTTTCCCAAAATTACCTTATATAAAACTTGTTTAAATATTACCTCATATAAAACTTTCATTTGTAAAGATGTATTATAAACCGCATAATGAAAACCTGACTTTTCAAATAAAGATTTATAAAAAGTTATATCGCGACATGTAAAACTTCTTCGAAATGGTATGATAAAGTAAAATATTTAAAAAATAAATTATTTTGGTCATTTGTAATGATTTAGTATAAACCTGACTTTTCAAACATACTGATGTAAAGATTTACAAAAAGCTATATCACATCTGGGAATAATATAACATATTATATTAGTCCCAGATCACAACATATAAAACCAAATACTTCAAAAGGATATAATAAAATAAAATATTAAAAAAAATGAGTTATTTTGGTCATTTGTAAAGATTTAGTATAAATCACATAATGAAAATCTGACTTTTTGTCATTTATAAAGATTGGGTTAATAGGGTATACGCGGGAAGTGTGGCTTGCCTTTTCAAGCAAGAGGGAAACGGGATTGAGGCAATAAAATCGTTGAAAAACGGATCTGAGACTGGAATAAACGCGTTCTTATAATTCTACACGACTGCCGTTTTCATTTTTGTAGCGGGAAAATATTAACTGACATGTTTTATAATTTATATATATCTGCATTATAATTCTTTATATGTCTCTGGTATTTTTTCGCATTTGCTTATCAAAAAGAACGCTACGTGGAAATAATTTTTTATAACCTCAGCTATCGCCTATAAAAAATGCGATCTAACTAAATATAAATAAGATAACCTCGTTTTAAATAGTGATCCTCGCGACAGCTTTCAAGTGCACTTGAAGTTCACTAGTGAACGCGAAAATACCTGTCATGGATTAGCTACCTATTCCAAAAAAGTGAACTTCGCGACAGCTAAGAGAACGCGAAGTGCACTTGAAAAGTGAACTTCAAGTTCACTTTAAGTGCACTTTTTGGAACGTTGCGTCTGCACCCATCTGTATGTGTAAAAATAACATTTTCATCTTTTCCTCTGAAACCAATGAAGCAAATGTAACCAAACTTTTCTGGAATGATGCAAGAAACGAAGATCCAAACATGTACCTGAGATTACTCATTTTGTTTTGATCAGATAAAAAAAACATAGTGGCCAGCTCAGAACATAGTTTAACCTATGATCCTATGGGAAAATCTTCATTTCCTTCATCTTCTCTAAAACCATTAAAGCAAATTTAACTGAACTGTATTGGAGTAATGTGTGGAAGATTCAACAATGAATACTTATTTCAATTGAATCTGACAAAAACATGGATGTCAGTAGAGAACATAGCTTTACATTAGACCATATAGGGAAATATTTTTGGTCACTAGCATAGGCATGGCTTAAGCATCTTTGTCCGGTACACGATACAGGCTCAATATCTGAGCCTTTATTTTGAAATATAAGACGAACGGTATAAAATCACGAAACATTTAACCAATAAAAGGAACTTATTCCCATATGGGTACACGTACTTGGATTTTCTTCAAAATTATTCAGTGAGTAGGTCTTGACTGCAATTCAAATTTGACATCTATCTTCTGTGTTTTTAAAATATAAGACAAAAAATATATAAATCAAGAAAAAATTTACCAATAAAGGGTCATAACTCTCATGTGGGTACTTGGATTTTCTTAAAAATTCCGATGTAGGTAGATTTTGATATGCTGAACATTTCTGCTATTCAACCTTGACCTCTGTTTTTGAAATATAAGAAGAAAAATTCGACCAATAAAGGGCCATAACTCCCATATGAATACATTTGTTTTGCACTTGGATTTTCTTCAAAATTCTCAAGTGGGTAGGTCTTGACATGCTGAACATTTTGCAATTTAAATCTCAAAGTTTTTTTTTAAAAAAATAAGACCACAAAAACTTCAACCAATAAAAAATCGATAACTCCGATATGGGTTCTTAGATTTTCTTTAAAATTGCCATGTGAGTATATTTTGACATGCTGAACATTTTTGAAATTTAAACTTGACCTCCATTTCAAATACATTTTGAAATGTAAGACGAAAAGTATATGATCACGAAAAATTTGACCAATGAAGGGCTATAACTCCCATATGGATATTTGGATTTTCATCGAAATTCTCATGTTGGTAGATCTTGACATTTTGAACATTTTTGCAAGTTAAACTTGACCTTTATCTGTTACAGTTTTTCTTTTTGATAAAATAAATTTAAAACATCAAAATTTTGAAAATTTCAAAAAAGGGCAATAACTCTAAGATGGATCGTCAGATTTTCGTCAAAATTGCAGGGTTGGTAGGTCCTGTCATGTTGATTATTTATATTTCGGATTTTTGATATTTGTAACAGTTTTCTGCGTTATTGCCAAAAACTGCAATTCACCCTTATGTTCTATTGTTAGTAACGGCCGCCATTTTGTTTGACTTTGACATAGAAAAAAACAAACTTGAAACAAGATACCCTAGTTTTGATTCAGTTGAAGTTTGGTTCCATTTGGCCCATTGGTTTCATAGGAGAAGATTTTCGAAAATAGATTCACAGCAGCTTCGGTATTTAGTTATTTAGAAGTAAGATACGGACGCCAAGTTACGGCAGAAACTCACCCTGAGGACAAAAAGACATCATTCCCGTTTTTATCTATTTTATCATTTGACAGAATGACAACGGGGCTTTTTTGTCATCCAGTCTTGATAATTTTAGAGGCATAGATTGCAGCTGGGGACGGATATTTTTCAGGAAAAAATATGAACGCCAAAATCTTAACACGTCCAATTTTTGCGAGAAACATTTTTGAATTGCAATCTTGATAGTCTGATTTCCTTGTGATATACATAAACGTACATGTTTATATGTTCAAAACCTTCGATTTTCCAGAATAAGGCCGTTGTTTTTTTGTTTTTTGTTTTTTGTTTTTTTGGTTTTTTTTTAGCTTTGGGAACCCTCCTAACCTAAAAATTTGGCCCCAATATTTAGAAAAAAATAGTTTATTTTATTTTATTTTTATTTTTCTCCTATCCTTTAAATAGTTATCCTATTATTCAATAAAATTACTATTATTTTAATCCAAATTACATTTTTTGCCCGATCTTTTTTTTTCTGTAATTTTATTTTTATTCCTTTTTCCTACCCACCAACATCTAGGGAAAAATCGTAAAACTAAAAATTAAAAAACAGTGGCCTAAAGGTATTATCGGCGGTATAGATATATTTCAAAAGGTTAAAAAAAACTACAGAATAAGGGTAAACGTCCCTTTCTCATATATTTGATTCTTGGATCCTACCTTAACCATTTTAAACATTGTATATAATTAAGTGACACATAGCAATACATACTAATTACCTTCTTGCTATGATTTAGATTATTTACCTCTTTCTTGTAAAAAGGTTGATTTCAATATCATATTTTCATCTTTCGTAAAGAATATTCTAAATGTGTAGTTTCCCTTATCTTCATATCAGCATGACTGTATCTTTATTGTTGATATGTTACCCTCTTCAGTTCCCTGGATAGGTCTTAATGTTTTATTCCCGTACGTATGATCCCAAGTTGCAAATATGTACCAAAGGGGATATCCGTGTGCGCTACATTAAATGGATATCTGTGATGACTCATTGCAAATCATACCCTATGGTGATTTCAAAAAAGGATTTCTGAAACGGCAAATTGTTTTCCAAAGACATAGTTTCATGAGTCTGTCACTACGATTCGCGCCTAAATTATGTGCAATTCTGGGTATTTCTCTATATCAAGATATTCCATATGATGACAAGAAAGGATTATTGGTAAACCAATATCTAAGGAGATTCGATTGCTTATAAAGAATTTCATTTTTGTTTGCTTAAGACACATTAGTATGCCATGCCTGTGCATTGTATATTGTTTCATACATCAGTAAATATCAAAAGGGTATACGTGCACTACTTAATCAGGCTGCAAAATAAACAAGACATGGAATTCAGATTTTAAACGCCAAGTAAGACATATTGGTACCTACTTCAATACTTCTATTGGAACATGTGCACAGGAAGTTATTTTTTATTGCAACCGCAACTGAGAAAGGCGATTGAATAAGTTGTATTCATAAATACATCTCCAAGTGAGAAAAGGAGATTTTTGGTGAAAACAACATCGACCTTAAAGAAAATGGCACCTAATTCAACTGACATTTAAGCTGAAAATTAATTAATAAAAACGTTATGCAAAGCGACCAAAATCTCACGAAAATAGGCCATAACCGAGTTCTGGTATTTAGATTTACCAGTTGTTGTTTGTCCGCCCTACGTCAGAAACATGTCCGCCCCATGTGACCAGATTAATGACGTTGTAGGCTCTGTGACGTGACGTTTTCTATACTGTGACGTGTTGAAAAGTGGTCCTGTAAATCCTGAAGCCACAGCTCGGATATGGTCTATTGGTTTCGTGCTTATTATATATCACTGATTGTAATATATTATCCAAGGAAAGGGACAAATGAAAATATAGAGGAAAAAGAAGAAGCCTCTGAAAATGAACTTGAGCATAATAAACCGGATGTCCAAATAGTTGATGAAAGTAACATGGTTAGTTTTGAATTGAAAAATTGAGTAACCGTAAAACAAAGAAAGTCACACAGAGTGATAAGATATGTAAACTAAATGAAAAGAATGAAGCAAAAATATTCAATAAGGAACGGTTTCTATCCTTGGCGAAATGACACGGATTTAAAAAGAAATTATCAATCATATGGACAAATGTACAATACAATGCAATACTGTCAGTAGATTTGTAGGACAAAAAGTCAAACAGCATGAAAATAATGCTGACGAATGGATTAAAGCCAGGGTAGAAGCAGAACATGATTGTAATCAGTTTGATGAATTAGTACCTGGAACTAATCAGATTGAAGCTGAAAATATTGAAGAAAGTGTTGTTGATTCAGATCAGAATGTACATTCTAATCCAGACCTGCTTACCAAACAAATCATGATATTGCAGAGGAACCGGGAATGTCTCTCACTGTTGTAGAATTATGAAATCATGCTAGATGACTATTTTGAATTTATAAGGTGAGTGCATATAAAGCAGAGGATTCTTTCAAAATGTTACAACATGGGTCGAAACAAAGCATGAACCACTGAATGCATTTTTGACAGATGATGTAGGAGTAGGCTAATCAGTTGGTGTAAAAGCGATTTTTTAATTACTAGACAGATATCTTTGTTCAGCTAAAGGTGAAGATCCAGACACCATTATAATGTTTCTCTGTGCACCAACAGGAAAAGCTGCCTACAATATAAATGGAATAACCCATAATACTTTTCCAATATAACCAAAAAAGCTGACAATGTCTTGCGATGTGCTTAAAGGACACCGGACACTAAATCACACAACAGCTTATTTTGATTGATTTTGTATCTATATAACTAAATAAATGTGTGAGACATCTTCTCAGTATGTAATTAGCTGTGAAAAATCTGTTGACCGCGATATTCATATTTTTAGATCAATTACGATGCTCCAGTGCTTTGACGTCACTTGTGAGGATCAATTGATGTAAACACAGAAAGGCAGTGGTGTTTCTGTCATTAAAATTCGTATTTTATATTTAATTATTTTAATTTGTATTTCCATGACACTAAGGAGGTTATGCAGGGTATTTATGTTTGCAATTTGATTGAAATAAAATAAAACAAAATAATAATAATAATAAATGGTGAAATGAAATAATCTGTATCGTGACATAAAGGGGTGTTGTTTCCTGAGACAATTTATAACTTTTAACATGCATACACATTGTTTGAGAATTCTTGTCGTCAAAATATTTCAACATTTTGAATATCAAATGCCAAATTGTGTTGTTTTGTGTTACATATGTCCTTTGGTTGCAACATAAGGTCTCAAGTTGACAGAAAGCTAAGTGGAGTTTACTGTAAACTTAAGTATTTCGAACTTTCAGACATTGACCATTTTTTAAAAAAAATAATCAGATAATCCCGTTGTGTTGGATGACAAACTAGTTGCCGAAAAATAATTATTGTGATAATAAAATAAAATTAAGAACTGTGTAGATCCGTTTTATAGGATTGTCTGTCAATACATGTACTTTATACCCACTCGGATGTACGAAAACGTAGAAAGAAAGGCATATATTGCTTCACAAGACCAATACTGATTCGAAGTTATTTACCAATTCCAGCTGCATATGCATTGAAAAGCTGTACTATTTATGACTTCCGTGTTATGCAATCTAATTAAAATTAGGTCTACAAATTGTTCCTTACACTCACCGCATATGCAGTGAGTGTAAGGAACAATTTGTAGATCTAATTTTAATTAGATTGAGTGTTATGCGAACGACTTGTAATTTCTACCTTTTTTTCTTTAATTCCCTCGTTTTTGTTTTTTTTAGCAAGTAATTTTATTTTTCAAAATTCAAAGATAATAAGTTTAATAGATGCCACTTTATTTTCAGACTTACTGAAAAATACGATTTGGACGTGTAAAATAGAAAGTAATTTTTCATATCGTATGAAGTACCGTTGTCTTTATGGTACGTGAATTTCAATACTTTAGAATTCATTTTGTTGTCATGAAGTAGAAAAATAGGAATGAACATAAATTTACAACTTATATAAAGTTCTCCAGTCACAATAACATGTAAGAATTAATATGCAAATATAAGACAAATAAAGTAATTTACATAAGAAAAAGGTGTAAAAATATAAGAGGTTTTGCCTGTGAACGCTTGCTACTTCTACCAGATACATGTCTGTACTCAGCTGTTCCCATCAAAATATTTTCCTATGTCACCGGAGAGACGTGTTCTTGTGACTTTTTAAGAATTTCTGAAAGAGGTCTCTTCTTTGTTCTACATATTTTGTACGTTTAGAAGCAAACACATAAATGGGTAAAGCCTATGATATATTATATTTTTCCAAAATTCTAAATAATGTTTCGCTAAAATGGTTACAAATTAACAATCCAAAAAATATTGAATATGTTTTTCCCCGGGACTGCATATGGCATATACTCGGAACCTTGAAACAAAACGAACACGATAAGTTAGTATTCAACACACTGCGATTGCATAGTCTCAGATTATGAGTTATACTATTTTTTTGTTGTTGTCCATGAATGAAATATTATGCTGTTTTTGTGATTTCATTTTTCAGGATTAAAAACCATTAGGGGAATTCGGGTTCTGAAAAATATAAAACGATATTCTGTATTTACAATCGGTCTTTCTCTTCACTTCTTCGAGTAAACAATTCGTTCTGTTATAATTTGGTGTTACCCTGCAAGTCTCCTGACATATTTTGGGGGGTCAGGTTGAACATTTTCACTTAGGGAAATCGAGATGAAAATGACATCGGGATCATGACGGGAAATTGTAGTTTTGTATGTACGTGAAATCGGAATTTTGACACTGAAATTCAACGGGATTGTGAGTAATTGATTTGTTTGCATGGATAAAAACAAATTTTATAAAATGCTTGATCTGCGAGGCTTGATCATATGAGGATAAAAATTGAACAAACAAACTAATTTGAATGATGCGTTTACATAAAGTAGATCTTTAGATTATACACTTTGAAGTTGAAAATAATAACAAAAAAAAAATATACATATTTTTCAGGGATTGCATTTTTCATAACATACATGTACGTGCGAGATTTCGGGATTTGATAATTTTTTATCAACAAAAAATCTGCATGAGACCTCCAACCCCCTCCCCCATCCCCACCCACCCACCCCCTTTTTCCTAGATCTATAATGTTTTGAACTTCGCGTAATTTTCGAGGAATTTAATGAATAAATAATATTTAATATGTTTCTGTCCTTAGCTTAACTGGTGTAGTGAGAAGGTATGCTGAAATCATCTTGGACAGTACAATATAGAATGTAGTGGTTGTGTGGATAATCCTCACATGTGACGTCACAAGCCTTATCTAATTAATTGTTATAATAATTGAAGAAATATCTATGGAAGGCAATAGAATGTTTTCATTTCTAGACACTCGCTTGAAGAAAATCAAAGGAAATAATCATTACTTTGAACGGGCCAGTCTGATACCAATGGGAGACTTTTTCAGTTGAAGCCAGTCTTTGATAGTTGGATAATTGAGGACCAGAATAAAGGAATAAGTGCCCTCGCCTCAAATATTTTGATAGACTTGTTTAAAGCATATAAGTTAATTGAAATAATTCATTCAAAAGATATTGAATTTGTTGAACTTTTGAATAGACTACGTTTTGATGATTGAACAGATATAGCTTTGTTTAATACGCATGTAATCACAACAACTGACCAGAGTTATCCATCAACAACTACACATTTTTATAGAGAAAAAAGCACTGGTTGACAATTTTAACTTAAAGTACATTTTACGATTAAATTCACAAAAATACAGGTATCATCAGTTGATAATAGCAAACCAGACTCCATCTAAAATAAGTAATGAACACCCTACCGAAAAATCAGCCAGATACTGCAAATCTTGCAGAAACTGTACAATTAGCAATGAGCATAAAATGTTACCTTTATGCTATTTAAATGTTGATGATGGGCCAACCAATGGTTCACCTTGTGAAGTAGAACTAATGGAATTTATAACTAACAAACCATGACCAAACATTGTGTGGGTTCAGTTTACAGATTAGAAAATTGGTTCCAATAAAAGGAAAAAATGTTTATTTCGTTGAACTTGATTACTCTTTATTTAGGGGCCGACTCCGACCTGCCGACCGGTATGGGGATTCCTCACCGTTCATTGAAGAGCTTATTGTGGTTTTTAGTTGTTATTACTGCCCTTTGGGTCGTTGTCTCTTTTTTCTAACATTTGTATAATGCATGTGTTGACAAATCATTGACTTCAGTTTTTGCTATTAAAAGATCATTTGTCTAGAAATGCGAAACATTTGACAGACTACAATGTCCTATTCGTCCTTAATCATAAAGACCGTCAATAAATTTCAAGGTGGTACTTTAGATAGAGTTGTTGTAAACCTTGGTTTCAACTCTAAAACAATAGGTTCCCACATTCACTGTGTTGCACTCAGCAGAGTAAAATCATTAGCTGGATTGCTCATTGCAGTCCCGAAAATCGAGTAAATTATCTCTATCAAATAATGTAACAAAAGATATTTCCCAATATTTTAAATGCTGGTGCCATTGAGCTAGATGAAACCAGACTCATAAGTAAGGATTCATATGTAGAGTAGGACCTCCAAGATTATGAATTTTACAGAACCGATCAAGAACAAGCCGATCGAAGGACACAACCTCCACATGGACTTGCCTTATTTAGAAGTCATTAATGATTTCTTCGCTATCCTTGTTCCTTTGGTGTTCTACTGCCGTTGTTTCTCTTGTCCTGAATTTGAGTTTGTTTATGTAGATAAAGTTGGCAGTAAGCGACATATTCAAGTTATTGTTATTTATATATTTCCAAAATTACAAAGATTTCTGTATTTATGACCTTTTACCATATGTCAATGTGAACCAGGCAAATCGTGTTATAATGGGAAATTTTAATGTTGATGTCAAGAAATGAAGCAGTTTTCCTTTATTGTAATTCATATGAGAAGTACTTTTTCTTGCAATCAAATAATCACAGGAATAACAAGAGGCTCTCAAGAGTCTGTATCGCTCACCTGGGCCATGATTGACACAATAAGCCAAAATAATCACAATGTTTAAGGTTCTCATTTTCAAATTTGTTTATTGACTCTTTAAGGGTCTCATTTTGAAGTTTGCTGATGTTATCTGATCCAAAACTAAAATATGTTCTCCATTGGCAGGTATTTTTGATGAGGCGTAGACCGACTGTCATCTTTCCTAAAGAATACCATGTAAGGATCATTGTGCCTCACATTGGTTCCAATTGACATAGTATTTTCAGAGCAGATCTTTGAATGATTTCCCGTCTAGTCCAAGGTTAAACAATGTTCCCCGCTGACTGCTATCTTGGGTGTTATACGGACATGCCGGGTGCTTTTTATGAAGGGGACCAAGTAAGGACCATTTTGACTAAGTATGATTCCAATTGGCCATGTACTTTCAGAGGAGAAGATCTTTGAATATGTTTGCCTATAGGGTCCAATGTTAAAAACACGTTCCCTCCTGGCGGCCATCTTGGATATGATGTGGACGTGCTGAACACATTTTTTAAAGGGGGCACCTAAGGACCATTGTGACTAAGTTTGGTTCCAATTGGCTTATTATTTTCAGAGAAGATTTTTGCAATATTGTCCAATTTTCAACTAAGTTCCCCGCTGGCGGCCATCTTGGATGACGTACAGACTTGCCGGAAAAAATTTTGAAGGGGACCACCGAAGGACTATTGTGACCAAGTTTGGTTCCAATTGTTTTCAGAGAAGCAGATCTTTGAATGCTTTCCAATAGGGTCCAATGTAGCGCGTTCCCTGCTGGCGGCCATCTTGGATATTTTTTTAAAAGATGCCACCTAAGGACCATTGTGCCCAAGTTTGGTTCCAATTTATTGGCCCAAAAGATGTTTGAATGAAAAGTTTACAATGGACGGACCACTGACACAATGGTGGCAAGAAGCTCAAGATGACATAGCCATGCAGGTCAGTTCTAAAGTTATTCAGGCAATGAAGTGCAGGTGCTACTTCAATTTATCTGGGAGAGATCTTTGCATTGTGGGCAAACAAATATTACTTAACGACACAATATACTTTTTATATACAATTATCATAAATTTGTGAAATAAGTCAAGATTATGAAAGTATTTTTGCAAATAAAATGTAAAAATTTGTACAAAAACACTTTTTTGCTCTTGATTATGTAACAAATAATTATTTTTAATAAAGTGAGGGCAGGCAATTTTTCTAAAACTTAATAGAGGAAAGTAAACCAAAGAAGATTTGAGAACAGAATTTAAGGGAAAATAACCCATAACCATATGGCATTGAAACAATGTTTTTTTTCTTTCTTTTTGTGAAAAAGAGTCAATAACTACAACACAGGCTGTTGGATTTTCTTCAAAAATATCAGAGTATTTAGATCTTGATATGCTGAACATTTTTGCAATTTACACTCTACCTCTATCTGTTACAATTTTTGAAATAAAAAATAAAAAATTCATAAGTTTTAAAAAATTTGCGGAAAAGGGGCTGTAACTCTGAGACGGGTTTTCAAATTTTCTTCAAATTGCAGATAGATCTCGTCATTCTGAACAATTTTAACCTTGTAAGATTTTTGATATCTGCAACGCTTTTTGAGTTATTTGCCAAAAACAGCAATTTACCCCCTATGTTCTATTTTAAGCAACAGCGGCCATGTTGTTTGGTCCTTGGCTTAACCGAACATATTTTTCAAATTCAATACCCTGGTGATGACCCAGGCCAAGTTTGGATTTAAGTAGCCCAGTGGTTTCAGAGGAAAAGATTTTTGCCGAAAAATTTCCGGCGGACGGACGGAAGACGGACGACGGACGCCAAGTGATGGCAAAAGCCCACCCTGGCACAGCCAGGTGAGCTAAAAACCGACTACATTACGATCAAGACTCGATCTTTGTATGAATTTCAAACCAAATATTCAAGTATCATCAATTGTAATTGAAGTATTTTAATGTAGTTTATCGGTAATTTATACTTCTTGCCTTTGATGTGTACTGACTGATAAAGTCATTATCAACGTACTGGACCATATCAAAAATTTATTGGGTCAGTACGTCAGATGACATGCGCGAACCGAAGCGCCGCGCATTAATCTGAATTTAAAGTCAACTCATGAATGAAAATTATTTGCGACAACAAACAGTAAACAGTTTTGAAATTGTTCGTAATTCAAACAGAAATACAAGTTTCCCTAGAATTTTTGATAGTATTTATGAAAAATTCATACCTTGATACTGCAATAAAAACATCAGACCATGAATTCAATTCGTTATGATGGTTTGCTTTCTTCTAATGAACTGTCGCCGATTTTTAATGAAGACAAAGAGACGCCTACCCCGTTACTACAAACCCCAATAATACTGAATTACGCAGGGTGGGTTCAGTGACAAGAAAGGCGCCATGCTCAAATGACAAATTAATCTTCTCGGGTGATGTCCATTTGAACTAGGATACGGCATTGATTGTATGTTGTTTTATACCAGTTGAATGAGGCTATTTCAATCATTTGTTACACCATTTCCAACGAAATTAAAATGACAAGACGTGTCTTGTTCAAACCCAACGTACAGAAGAATGTGACGTCACACTACCCTGACGTCAACAAGAATTGTGCACAATACAGTTTACGCATGAAATATTTGCCAAAGAAAGAGTTCCCTTTATTTTTTTCAAAGTTAAAAACGAAATTGCAATATTTGGAAATTCCCCATAAACAGAATATAGGACTTTTTGTTTTTGATACGGACTTTATCAGGTAGCATATCAGGTTCGCCCCAGCGGGCTCACCTGATATACTACCGTGATAAAGTCCGTATCAAAAACAAAAAAGTCCTATATTCTATATTTATGCTGCATTTGGCCTTTCGCAATAAAGCTCGACGGGCAAAGTATTTTCAGCAAATATAATAAACTGCGACCGAGCTTAGCGTTGACATGTTCGGCACAAATAGGTAAACAAAGTATTCACGTGCTCAACAAAACTCTTAGAAGTTGATACAATCATTTTCATTGGCAGAAAAATATGTATACAATGAATCGTGTTTTCTGACCATAACAATGACCAAATAAGGAAATGGAATTTACGTTTAACTACCAATAGTAAAACAATAGCAAGTGAAGTACTCCCGTATAAAATAATATACAAGTGGAAGAATAGTGGTAAAAAAAGTTGCTAGAAAGAAAATCCACCGAGATTTATTGGCTGATTCTTGGTATTGAGGGTAAACCCCCTGTTTTTTTCTTAGAAGTTTTATTCACTTCTTTAAGAAATTTGGCAAAATTTCTTCTCCTTGAACTCCATTGCAACACACC
>MJUU01010138.1:63798-75462 GCA_002080025.1 Modiolus philippinarum | reverse complement strand
CTTTTGGTGAGCAAATCTAGTGCAATGCTTTGATCTGGGAGGCCTCTCAGCATGTACTCGACACTAAGTGCACTGTGTGTACTGCCGTCGATTGTTGGAAATGATTTTCGTACCATCATTTCGACTCGTGATGCATACTCCTGAATTGTCTCTCGATGTTGCTTTTTCAGAGTGAAAAGCTCTTCACGATATGTCTCAGGATACCCATTATCCCCAAATCTGCTTGCCATTGCTGCACAGAGTGAGGAATATGATGATTTTACTTCAAATGACAGGAATGGGGCATAAACCATAGCATCATCCTTCAATGCAGTTAGTAATTCCACAGCCTTAACAGAAGGTGCCCAGTTGTTGAGTTCTGCTATGAGCTCAAACTGCATCTGGTATGCTGCCCATGGCTCCTTACCATTGTAACATGGAACTCTGGTACGACGACCATAGTCTTGTGGTCTAATTTCACAGTTACTTCCTCTCTGATTGGGATATTGATTGCCAGCAAATTCATTTTGAATGGGAACAAGTGCTGAACATGAGGTACTTGACTGTTGATTTGCAGGTTTATAAAGTACCAAGCTTTTATTTTGGCTCATTATCATTATGATAGGACTGCTGACTTGTACCAGTTTGGACTGAACTGACTAACTGTGGCCGACTGTAGGTTGTTGCAGTATTGCCTTGCTGCATAAATTGAGTATAACCTTTTGTCATACCTTGGTAATAGGTTGATGGGATCTCACATCTAACAAGATTTATCTCCTGTTGTGCAGATGACTGAATCAATGATGGAATAGTACCAGTAATAGTTTGACAGGATGAATCATTATGGAATAAATGTTGACCTGGATTAAAGCCTGTTGGGACAGAACTAACTGCATTTGGGTTTTTATTTCAACACTGATATTTGCTGTCTTATTTGGACGTGTGTCTGGTACACAAATGAACCAGCACCCACAAAGACGTTTGTTGCCAAATCGATACACCACTGTGGGTCTTGACCCAGGGTTACATGGTTTAAATGGCCCACTTCAACACAGTGGGTACACTTGGTACATTCCTGGTTGTTATGGTTTTTCAACTTCATATGCAACAGATCAACGTCTGGGCTTTTTCCCGGAAAACAGTCCTGACAACACATTCCATGCCTTAGATGTCAACACTAACAAATTCGGTCTTACGACCATGGTTACCAGACAAGCAAAGGGTATTCACCCGAATGCCCGTAAATATGGGTCATTGTCATGTGTGTGTTCCGACACGCCGTATGTCTGTCTCATACTAATGACCATTACGTTTCAGCTGACAATTATCTATATGATATTTGGTATGATATTTGGTATGGGCGGATGGTTTGGTACATGACAATGTAATGGTAATGATGATGGCATTGGTAGTGGAAATGGTATTGGAATGGAATGGTATGGCAATGGTATTGGAACTGGCAATGGAATGGTGATGGTAGTGGTGATGGTAATGGTTATGGTTATGGTTTGGTGTGGTATTCCCCATGGAATGGACCTCCTTGGATCTGTAACGACCGTCAACCGAAGGACACCGTTGTTTGTACGTTGAGTAACATTTAGTGACACTCACACGCTATATATGTGACACCCGGTTACTCATTTTAGTGACACTTAAGTTATACAAGTGACACCGGATTATTCATACTATAGTGACATTCACTTAAATATTGTGACATTCCGTTTATATTTTTCCGGAAGACCTCCGTCTAAGAAGACATTTTATAAACTTTAAACATCATTCATCGATTTAATCTAGTGACACTTAAGTAATACAAGTGCGATTATTATGTTCAGTGACACTTACGTCATTTTGTGACACTCATTTCTCTTGGATTTGTCCGACAAGGAGACTTCCGGAAGACTTCCGTGCTCACGTGAGCAAGATGACCGTCCAAGAAGATGGACAATTATGAACTGTGTACATATATATTCATTTTATATAGTTGGATTACTATGGAATCAACTGTTTCATTGTCTGTGACATATTAATATCCGTTTGTGATTGGGATTTCCCGTGATATTTGGCAAAGTCAAGTCGTATTCATATTTGGATTATGTGTTCAACAGACCTTTATAGGATTATACCGTTCATTATTATTGTAACTTTGACATTCATGTCTATTATATGATATCAAAGGATTGAAATCAGACGGGGAGTGTACTGCCAAACCTGGCACATTTATTCTGTTAATTTATTTTGTGGAAATTTATCCGTCAGTCATATTTATTTACCACAACTATTGATTTCTTAGCAGACTATTTCTACAACAATCGTTATTCCTCCTACGGTGTTCCATACATAGTTTATACACCTGTGTTTTTATAGGTGTGTGATTTAATCTTGCATTCACGCCTAGACAAGGAATCGCATGGACGCCTTTCACGGAGCTCACTTCTGTTTGTGGTAAACCACGATCTTTTTACCGCACGTACTAATTCCAGTAAACATTGGACTGGACTGGTGTTATTGTTCTGCCGGCCATAGCCCCGACACTAGAACATCTCAGTTGGTTCATGGTTTGATTGGGGGTAAAGCTAGCTGTCGCCCAGGGACAGCATATATCTCATTATTTGTTACTTTTGACATACTCTCTTTCAATGCATCATATTGTTCCTTCATAGATTTTAATTGCTCTCTCAGCATCAAAACCAGGTGACTCTCATTTTCATTCAATTGTTGCTTATTGGAATATAATGCTGTGTCACTTACTGACTTCAATGGAACTAAAAATTTATTCCTGATTTTCTCAATATTTGACAATTCAGAACCCATTGGAACAGGGACATCAAGTAAACTTTGAGTTATCTTCCCTTTTGTATTGGCCAAATTTCTACCTTGGACTATATGGTCACTCAATAAATTTGCATTGGGTACATTTCTTTTATTTGTATCAGAAAACCCTGATTGTGAAGCATTATAAGCAATGGGAATACCAATACATGTAGGTACTGTTGTTATTATCTCCCTTTGTGGATTCAGTAGATTTTTATTCTGGGCTAGAGGGTCAATCAGTGAACTTGAATTTGATACCCTAATAGAGTTCAAACCTGATGTACATGGCTGAGTTTCATAACTTGGAAAGGACATAGTATTGCATGTGGGTATAGATGTTATTATCTCCCCTTCAACAGTTGGACCATAGCAAGGTAATTGTTTATATCTTAAATTATATTTATGCATTCTGATAATGGAGTGCACAAGTTTCACTAGACGTGTATATCACTACAATAAAGTATAACTTTATACAATAGTCTATAGATGATAACCGTGTATTGTTTATAGTAATATTGTTAGCTTTGTCAATGAACCTATGTGTCACAATAAATTTTATTGAACCGACTTCAGATTAAAATTTATCTTTGTCGATAAACCTATTTTATTTACAAGAAATTTTTATTGAATCTACTTCAGATTAAAATTTATCTTTGTTGATAAAACTATTTTATTTACAAGAAATTTTATTGAATTGACTTCAGATTAAAATTTATCTTTGTCGATAAACCTGTGTTTTTGACAAGAAATTTTTATTGAATCGACTTCAGATTAATATTTATCTTTGTCGATAAACCTATTTTATTTACAAGAAATTTTTATTGAATTGACTTCAGATTAAAATTTATCTTTGTCGATAAACCTATTTTATCTACAAGAAATTTTTATTGAATTGACTTCAGATTAAAATTTATCTTTGTCGATAAACCTATGTTCTTGACAAGAAATTTTTATTGAATCGACTTGAGATTAAAATTTATCTTTGTCGATAAACCCATTTTATTTACAAGAAATTTTTATTGAATCGACTTCAGATTAAAATTTATCTTTTTCGATAAACTAATGTGTTTGACAAGAAATTTTTATTGAATCGACTCCAGATTAAAATTTATCTTTGTCGATAAACTAATGTGTTTGACAAGAAATTTTTATTGAATCGACTTCAGATTAATTTATCTTTGTCGATAAACCTATTTATTTACAAGAAATTTTTATTGAATCGACTTCAGATTAAAATTTATCTTTGTCGATAAACCTATGTTTTTGACAAGAAATTTTTATTGATTCGACTTCAGATTAAAATTTATCTTTGTCGATAAACCTATGTTTTGGACAAGAAATTTTTATTGAATCGACTTCAGATTAAAATTTATCTTTGTCGATAAACCTATGTTTTTGACAAGAAATTTTTATTGAATCGACTTCAGATTAAAATTTATCTTTGTCGATAAACCTATGTGTGTGTTTGAATAAAATCAGACTTGGATTAAAATTTATCCATGCTGAATGGTATTGAG
Source organism: Modiolus philippinarum (assembly GCA_002080025.1). Taxonomy (NCBI): domain Eukaryota; kingdom Metazoa; phylum Mollusca; class Bivalvia; order Mytilida; family Modiolidae; genus Modiolus; species Modiolus philippinarum. The sequence goes on along the minus strand of MJUU01010138.1, from coordinate 71,152 downwards.
TAGGGGTATTTATACTTGAAATGGATTATGTGTCTAATTCTCAATATATATTCCTCACCAATCTGCAATACACTCTTGTCTTTGCCTTTTGCTGTTGCTGAATGTCTTGTTTTTTTTTAATTTTTATTTATTATTGGCCAAGGGACTTTAATTATTAATTAAATAACTTAGTTCAAAGAATTTCCTTAAAAAAGAAAATTTTCCACGGCTGCCACCAGTTTTATGAATGTGTTCCAGTGCTGCAGATGTTGATCTTGTTTTGTTCTGTATATTACTAGTTCTAAACTAACTAAAATAGTAATTAATTCAATTCTGTTGTTTTAAGATAATTATTCAGTCAAATGATTACAACAAGTACAGTATAAACAATGGTAGCGTTCAAATTGAATAAAAACACTTGTGTCTCGATACTAAAATAATAAAAATCAGGAGAATAGGACGGTGAACAGTGAATGTGTTTACCTGAATCAGCTGATCAATATCTAATTCAAAAACGGACTATAGTAACCTATTTATATAGGTCAAATCACTAAATTAATTTGCGCTAAAAATAGTTCCAAAAATGGTCGTCAGTGTCAACATGGAAATGAAAGTACGAACTATTCAAGTTAAAATGAAGCTGCTGTTAACAGATAAACGTTATAAAATACTATGAAAAGATCAGAAGAGTAAGTTACTAAACGTAGCTATGAATATTCTAACGCCAAACAACTTGGGACAACATCGACTTCAACAAAAGCCAAAATGAACATGCAATGTTCCCGCGATGTGTGGCCATTCGGCATGTTGCCGGCCTGACATTCAGACACACGGAATAACGTGATTTATAACTTTAACATATTTACAACAGTGCTCTTACAATCACTGTCACCCTTTGCCAGACAAAAGCACTAGTGTCTTAAGCTAGTGGGCGATTACAACATATAGACAAACACAGGGCACTCATCAAGTCGAATGTAAGAAAACTTGGGGTAATAAAATAGTGAGATGTCGGCACTTAAAACAGGTGGTCTGGATTACATTTGAACGTATGAATAGTATATCTATATGAGAAATTCTCTCATGCACAAGTACACCATAACTGAAAAATATAGAGAGCATACATCTCTCGCACGGGAAATCTTTTTACATAAAAATTATAAACATTTATAATTAACTTATTGTGTTTCTGGCTACTCAGTGTTATCAATTTGATTGCATTAGGAAAAATGTTGTAATATTCCATTAACATAGTAGAATCTATTTATAGCTATTCAAAAACCCATTTAATAAACGATATATTTATATAGCTATTCAAAGAAATGGATTAATTACATCATAAAATATTTAATAGATACTTTAAGTAACATTCTTTATCACTGCTATATACAATTTAATATATATATCTTATACATATATTTTATACGTTCTATTAAGTATAAAGTATTTTCATCTATTGGTATTATCATATCCCTGCATGTCTATTGCCCGATGAGGTCTATTGCTCAGTGCGGTCTGTTGACCGATGGAATCTATTGACCGGTGCGGTCTATTGACCGATGGAGTCTTTTGACCGATGACGTCTATTGACCACTTAGATCTATTGCCCGATGAGGTCTATTGACCTATGAGGTCTATTGCCCGATGAGGTCTATTGACCGATGAGGTCTTTTGCCCGGTGAAGTCTAGTGTCTTACATTTGAACTTTCTGTAACCCAGCCACTAATACATGTATGACAACAATAACATTGCACAGCGATTAAAAAAAAACAATGGCAGCAAAATGGACGATATATATTTTACTACTAAACGTATGCACTTAATAAATCTGCTATAAAACTAGAAAGTATTGAAACAGACAAACTTTTCGTGTGTTAAAATCATTGTTCTGCAAAATGTGTTTAATATATAATATTTTCAACCATTTGCTGTGCACATTCAGATGAACTGATAAAACTAGAACCTCATTTGTTCCGAGAACAATTGAGAGGTCGGTCCAATTAATTCAGGCCACCTATATATTGATATGAGGCCTTTGCGTTGAACAAACATGTGTAGGTGATATGAGTTATTGCTAAAAAACTTTTTTGATATGAGACATTGCTATTGGATGTATTCAAAAACAGTAATAGATAGCAGATAAAATGCTGGAGAAAATGTGTGTCCTGTTACGATCTACATTTGAAGCAAAGGAAAAGGTGATTAAACCAACAGTTTGGAACCTATGGACCAAAAACTGATTTTCGACAATCGATTTCCGATTTTCTTTTGCTTGTCGCTTAATACCATTATAGTAACAATAATGTATTAAATACAAAAAGTACAGAAAGATATTTCCTTCAAAATCAGGTCAATATCAAAGTATCATGGACAACAAAACCTTCATTTTACGTCAATGTATATTGATAAATGTATATAGTAAAGGTATATATATAGTGTCTTAGTTTAATCGGTTAATCCGAAATGAGAGCATTATGGCACAACTTCCGGAAAGACCTATCAATTGTTCTTCGAACAATTGACATACTAGTTACTTTTTGTAATTCAAGTCTTCTCTAAAATTTAAGATTTGTCAATATTTTGCCAAAGTGCATTCAATTAAGTATTTAATTTAAACATATATATATATATATATGTAATTCAACACGAGCGTAACAAAGAAAAACAGTATATATTTATATATACATCTAAAAATATCATACTTCCTTGTAACCGACAGCTCGGTACCTGGAAAGTGTTTTATAGTATTGTTCAAAAGCACTTCCTTTTTTTCAAAAATTTCCTTTTCATTTTTCTTTTATTTGTTTTGCCTTTGTCATACTGTCTCAATTCGTGTTGGATATGAATTGTCGTAATTTTGGATTTTTGATTTTGGAATTCCCCCTTTCATTATTTCTGCTTCGGTATTCGTTTGCCAATGTATTGAATGCATAAAATGCAATAACATGCAAAGAAAAGTTAAACTTACACTATAACGCCACTTTCAAAAGACGATAAGAAAATCCTAGATTAGTCCCTTTCCATTTTGGGATCAAGCTTTAAGACTTCCTTGTAACTAAACTAAATAACATTCATATGAAGGCAACATCCATTGCAGGTTCTTCTAGCTGTTAAACGGAACCCTCTCTCAATTCTTTTAGACATTCTTCCTAATGTTAAAAAAAGACCTCAACAATATTTTAAGAAGTTTTCTTAACCAGTTTTGTAAATCAGGCGTGGATTCTTAAAAATTCCACAAAATTCTCATATTTTTTCCACACACTCTGTCATAGTTTCAAAAACATTTGAATTTCTACTCTGTATGTTTAACTGTTTTCCCCATTCCCTAGCGGCAGTCAAAAACGAACAATCCAAGGACAATGGCAACATAGGAAAAACAAAGAAACAAAAACACAACATGAGCACGGCTCAGAAAAGAAAAGAACAATACGGACCCAATAAAATACATGGGTGAGATCAGGTGTAACGGTAGAGTAAGCATCTCCTGCTTCTTATAAGACACCCGCTGTGTTGAACATGTCAAATCCAGGAATAGATTCAAATCCGGTAGAGGAAAAACAAACTTTAGTTGCAAAGAGAAAGATCTGTTGTCATCTAGGAAACAGATCTCCAATAACGGTCCACAAGATTTTGATATCGACCGTAAAATTTTTGTAGTGATGACCTAAAGTTATAGGTGATATACTCTTGCTAAAAGTAACCTATTTGTAAGAAACCGAGCTCTATCAAGGTAGTCAATGTATCGAACACAGGCCCTTACCTTATCTACTTTGTCTTCGATATCTTTTATATAGGCCTAGGGCTTCTCTGATCCATCACTACATCATTGTCACTGATACCTGCTTTCGGTTCATAAAAGTCAGGAGTAAATTTTATAGGAAGCTCTCTCCAAATGCTTATTAATCTCTCTCTTGAGACTATTAATACTTTTGGTCTTCAACAACCTGTGTTGGCAAGGAGTTCCATTTATCCACTACTCGTTGTGATAGGCTATATTTACGTCTGTTTGTGCGGCAGTGTTTTTTATACATATCTTGTGTTTATGTCCCTTTGCTGTTGTGTCTTGTATTGGAAATATATCGCAGTCGACCTTTTCAAATTTATTCAATATCTCGTAAGTTCGCACTAAATCTGTTCGTAGTCTCCTGTACTGTAATGATGGTAAACCTAGTCTTTCCACATAACTTTTAGTCTTTCCACATAACTTAAGTGTTGCATTTCTCTTATAAATTTTGTCGCTCTCCTTTGAACATTTGAACATTTGAACATTTTTATAAATATAAATAATATAAATAGTATTGCTTCTCTTTTATTAATTACTGACCATACATGGCTACCATATTCTAACTGGGTCTTACAAAGCTTTTGTAGAGAGTTATGAACATATCTTTATCCATGTGACGAAACGTTCTATTTATTATTCTCAATTTTTGGTAAGCTTTTATCACCTGTGTGTAAATTGTTCTTGAAAGTTTAATTTGCTATCTATTATTACTCTCAAGTCTTTTTCTGCATTTTATCTTTCAATAACTTCGTCTGCCATTGCACATTCTGTTCCTCTTTCTTCTCCCATGTGGATATGTTTGCATTTGCTCTTAACAAATTAAGGTAGTCAACTATGCGACCAATTACACAGCGTGTCCTTGGATAGCGAATGTGTTGGGAGATGCTTTTGGAATGTTGCTACAAAGAAAAGGGATATTGGTTATTGGATAAGTGAAGTCATCGCGTTTGTCATACAGTCTAATTTGTAGGGTACCTCCGTTGTCAATTTCAAGATGAAGGTCAAGGAACGAGGCCAATGTAGAAGTATCTGTAGTATCCTTAAATTCGAGCTCTTTTTGATAGATAAAATAAAGAAAATCACCAAAGCGAGGGTTGTTTAGTGATAAGAAGTCATCTATGTAATGGAAGCTGAAATTTAAGGACTGGTCCTGTTTTTTTATCTTTATTTTGCAGAAGCCTTCCAATTTCAAAGTAAGATTACATCTACTAATCAGACAATGTTACTTCTGTAAAATTGATAGATCCAGGATTTTTTTATCAAAGACCATACAGACTGAAAAGCCATTATCAATAACACGCTAGGACGCTTTGATTGACAAAATGCATTTGTAGAGAATTTCAAAGAAAATCACAATTTCATAGGCCTATTTAATTTATACTCTTATGAAGCCAAATTAAATCAAATCATTTAAAAAAATAGCACAAGCAAATTGCTTAGTTCCCTAATTTCACTTTTCAATATATTGATGAGTTTCTTTGTCTGAATAACTCATATTTCAGTGAGTACTTACATCTTATATATCCCAGTGAATTGAATACACTGCAAAAACTAATTCACATATATATCTTAGTATTAACAGTTTTCATATGCTGCTAGTGATTGAATACAAAAATACCCAAGTCGCATCGTAAACAGTAAGTTTTGTTATTCTGTACACGTATTTCATAGAGTAACCTTTCATCAGCAGCATTAGAATCAAATAATATGAAAAGGCATAATTCAAAAAATAGTTAAAGAATTGTACTCAGTATCAATATATTGAAATAGGAGGCCAACCTAAGACCACTATATACCTACCGCTAAAGCAAGGGGGGGTATACAATCAACGTAACATTATAACAACACATAAAAAGAATAAAAAGAGCAGAAATACTAAAACAAATTCCATTAGTACTTCTCCTCCTTGTAATTTTGTAACTTTACGTTGCTTTTTCGATTTTAAGTTCATTTCTTAATGGTAGTTTGTTCTCTATCAGCTTTTACACATTTCGGTATATGGATTTCCAAATGTTTTGATTAGATCTGCAATACAGAGACATAGATTGTCGAAATGCGCATGTACAGAAACTAAATTTACAGTAACATCCGTATTTCGTTATTTTCAACAGCTCACATGTTCACAGATGTTCAAAATTATTATCACTATAGGGAATTTACAAATATATGATTGCAAGGTAGAATTCTCAAAATATCAGGTCTTTGAGAGTTTCAAGAAATTTACCAAAAATAGGACTCATCAAATTCGCAGTTTTGTTTTCGATAACAATCACTGTTGTTTTAAGGAATTGAAATAGATATGGTTGCTTGGTAGAATTTCAAAAATAACAGATCTTTAAGAGTTGCTGAAAATGACAAGAATCAAATTGTTTTTAATTTGACTATTGAAAATGATCATTGATACCTAAAGGTTCAAAAAAAGATATGATACCTGCGAAAATTTCCAAAAGTAATGAGTCTTTTACAAAAATTAGAATCCTATTTTAGAAGTACTAGCGTTCTGACTAGATGGTGACTTTACAGAGTAGCTTAATTATATCACTTTATGTTGGAATTAAAAAAAAATATCAGTCTTTGAAATTTTCATTTTATTTACCAAATTTGGCATCGAAGTCATAATTCTAAATACTTTTCTTGCATTCACAGAGCATTTTCAATTATTCCTCATGAAAATATAAACCAAAAAATGATGTTCTAATCACATGATAAGTACTCATTGTTTCACATTTTCCCTCAAAGGGCATGCCCCCAGAGATCATACCAGAAGTCCGCCATCATTAGAAAATATGCTACATATTATTGAAATTCATATAGAAAGTTTCAACTTCAAAACATGAATACTTCAGAAAATTTTGTTTATTATTGGATAACTCGAAATACAATTTGGCTCATTTTCCCGCCCTGTGCGCAAATGTCGATATTCCGAAACCTTCTGGACAGACAACCTATTCCCTTATTACAATATGAAAAAGAAAGGAAATGGGAGTAAATGTCAAGGAGACAACATCCCATATCTAGGTTAAAACGACCCAAAACAAAACAAGGTTACAAGGTTTCTGTGATTAAAGGTGTAAGAGGAGTTTAAGCTGCGTAGATTTTTGAGGGGTTTTTTTGGACCCCTAGAGGGTTCACACAAGAATTCAACACCCTCTGTCAAGTTGCAACATATTATTAGAATCGAATTCTATGTTTCAAATTCCTCGTTAGAATGTCTTTGGAAATTTCTTCAATTATTCAATTTTTCGAAAATGAATTTTCGGCCATAATTTGACCCCAGAGCAGAGTTTCTGAACTCACAGTACTCTACTGCAGACCAAGTTCTAGTATGGTGCCTAGTTTAAAATTTGTATTTCTTATAGTTCAAGAGTTATCGGGGAGCATTACAAGCACACGTACATACGTAAATACGGATTTACTGCATTACAAATTTCACGAACATTAATTATTTTTTGTAATCCAAGTTTTCTCTAAACTTAAAGATTTGTCAATATTTTGCCAAAGTGCATTCAACTGAGTATTTAATTCAAACATATATATGTAATTCAACACGAGCGTAACGAATAAAATAAATAAAGTATATATATATATATA
>MJUU01010138.1:31991-47302 GCA_002080025.1 Modiolus philippinarum | reverse complement strand
CCCAGTGGTAACAAATAACTAAATACCGAAGTTACTGTGAATTTACTTTCTGCATATGCGCATTTCGACAACTTATGTCTCATCAGTGCAGATAAAATCTAAACATTTGGAAGACCAGAAACTCAAAGATGTTTAAAAACCGATAGAGAACAAATAACCAATATGATCTAAATGTAAAGCCAAAATCAGCTAAGGACAGAGCTTTGCATGAGGGAGATACTCCTTAGTTTTAAACAAAATTTACAAAAAATTAGATATTGTAAGGTTCCAAATATAATCGGTTTTCGGGTCAGCACCGAAGTACTGACTACTGGGCTGGTGAGTACCCTCGGGGACTAACAGTCCACCAGCAGTGGCATCGACCCAGAGTAACAAGGAAATACAACTTAGAAACAAAGACAAAACAACTGTGGATAACATCATTAAAGAATACCAATCTATTATAAATTACCTTGAGCAATTTGGAACTGATGTCAAATTAAAAATAGTGGATCTGCCACTACTATCTATTGAAAAGTGGAACATCAAACATCTGAAGAAAAGTCATATCAAACCTAGCGACTTATCAAAATATAAAGCAGAAGACAAAATCTTAACAGAACAAATAACAGATGTAAACAAACGTATCTGGCTCCTAAACAAGACTGCGGGATCTAACCCAATTAAAACTAGCCAGTTTTACTTTCGCACAAGAGGCGGAAAGAACAAAAACAAGCATACAAGCAAACAGATCAGACACTCAATCAGGATAAGCCTTAATTAAGAAGACGGGGTTCACCCAGGTAAAACAGTAAGCCTAGCGATAACAAAATTTTTGTTATAGTCCATTTGGTGACTATAAGAATAGGGAAAAAAATTGACCAAAAATCTGGTCATTAATATACCTTATTTTAAATTAGATTAATTTAAAGGGCTAATTCATACATATTAGGAGTGAATTTAGGTGTAGATTTCTCTCCAAACAATAAACTTGTCTATTTCACTTAAGGCTAAAATAATGTCTGTTTTCTATGTAACCATATTAGGAGTAACAAAATCTATTTCAACAGCCAACATGTGCTTTGTGTTTATAAACAACATGTCAGCTGACCACTAGTTGCATGTAGGTAAAACTTTATTTACCAAATTTGGAAGTCATGTGTATACCTGCCCAGGTAAAAATCAATACCATGATGAAAAAATATCAGAATGTCACAATGTATTGGACGCTAAAGAGGATATATTAAAGTACATGTAAACTTTTAAATACAGAATGAAAATCATATGGAGCAACAGAATCATTACAATTTGTTTATGCATTCTTGATTATGAAAATAAATCAAAACATAAAGATAAATATTAAAAGAAAAATTTTCTAATATGTTTTTAAGAAAAAAAAATTGTGTAAATGTTATTAGATTTAATTGTAATTTGTACTCCAAATTTCTTCTCAATAAACTTAATTTGATAAAAACCTAGTAATATTGCCATGTTCAGATTCACTCTCCAAGTGGCCAATGTCTTTTGTTTTTTATGAAAACAACAATCTTTGATGTTTATCTTTACATGCAAATGCTAGGTATATATCTAAATTCTTCACACATGTATATAAGTGCCATGTGACAGAATTTGTATAACAATAGCCAGTTAAGGTCAGGTCAGGCTGTTTAGTTCTATGGCACACTCCCATACTTGTGGTCTTGCAAAAATACTATTGCAAGTAATGGACAACATCTTTATTTTTAGGTGAAAATACCATAAATATGTTTTTCAGTTATGTATTGACTATTTTTTTAAGAAATGTTTCACTAAATATGTCTATAGTTTATCTTTGATATAATTTATTTTTCCCCTATTTTTATAGCCACCAAATGGACTATACTAGACTCATACACTGAGTGCTTTATCTCTGTCCCTAGTGGAGACATCATACAAATCCGGGTCGAAGAAGAGGAACTACTCAAACTGTCTCTCAGCTAGGCGACGTATATCACCAGCTGAAACAAGAGAGTAGCAATGTCTCCACATTTTAGTACATTAATTTTTCCTGACTTGTGTAGGCAACATCAAATCCAGTAATGAATATAAACTATATAGCAGAGAATTCACTTGCACTTACCAATATAGATGCCAGCTACAGCTAGAACAAATGCTGAAACTAACCAATTCTTACAGTCTAAAATTGAATAATGAAATTCTTAGGAAGAATACATCATACAACATAGACAGGAAGCTCAACAATTGCTCATTCTACCTAATATTACTCCTGATAATAACAGCCAATGATGTCCAGCTCAACCCAGGACCAAACTCAACAACTTACAATTGTGGCACATGCGATCTGCCAGTTACCTGGGATGACAAAGCTATTATGTGTGACACATGCAATCAATGGTACCACATCTCCTGCCAGTCTGTTCATTCGAATACTTATGATGAACTAGCTAACAATAGTGCCATAGCATGGGACTGCATAGTATGCGACAACCCAAACTATAGCCCAGTTTGCCTCAACCACATACTAAGCACAACAAACCAATTTACAGTACTCTCAGACTTGCCATCTTTTACCAGCCCTGAGAGAACAAAGGTTTAACCAATACATGCCTCAACACCTATAAGGAACAGTAGTACCAAAGGTAGAATAAAAAGAGAACCAATCAAGATCCTAAATATTAACTGCAAGTCAATAAAAACAAAACAATGCAGGGTAAACAACTTAGTAGAGAGGTCAAACCAATACATGCCTCAACACCTATAAGGAATAGTAGTACCAAAGGTAGAATAAAAAGAGAACCAATCAAGATCCTAAATGTTAACTGCAAGTCAATAAAAACAAAACAATGCAGGGTAAACAACTTAGTAGAGAGCACAAAACCTGATATAGTAATCTGTACAGAAACATGGATCGACCCAAGTATACCAAACAACCAAGTATTTCCTGACAGCTATAACATTTATCGCAAAGACAGGAAAACAACCGGAGGGGGAGTTATGATTGCAATCAACAAAGAGTACTTGAGTGAACCAGTACCAGAATATGATACAGAGTGCGAAATAGTATGGGCAAAAATTAGACTCGTAAATAGTAAAGATCTATACATAGCGGCATACTACAATTTTAACACCTCGAATGAACAATCTCTGGATGAACTAGGAAAAAGCCTTGTAAGATTTAACAGGAACAATAAATCTAATGTAATTGTAGCAGGGGACTTCAGCTTACCAGGATTGGCATGGAAGACCAAAATCTTGAAAGAAAACGCCCCCTATCCAAAGATCCACAACAAATTTATAGAGATACTGGATGATAATAGCTTAATCCAAATGGTAGAAGAACCAACTAGAGGAGAAAACACTCTAGATCTTATTTTAACAAACAATCCATCCACATTCATGAGAACAGAAACAATTCCAGGCATCTCAGACCATGACATTGTCTTTGCGGAAATTGACATCATAACTAAAAAGAAAATACAAAAGCCAAGGAGTATCCCTTTATATAAAAAAGCCAAGTTGGACAACATCAAAACTGGTTTGGCATTATGCTTAGGAAAAATAAAACAACTTGAAGAACAAGATGCAGGAGCCAGTACTATGTGGGAACACTTCAAACACGAATTGGAAGCACTTGTGGAATCTTATATTCCACACAAAACGGCCAAAAGAAGAGACAGCCCACCATGGATAACATCTGATATAAAGAAACTCATAAAGAAAAGGGACAGGTTATATAGAAGTTAAAAGAAGTCGATGGACAAACAAAATACAGAAAAAATTTAAAGTGGCCAAAAGGGTAGTCCAGAATGAGCTCAGAAGGGCCTATTGGAAATATGTCGGTGATATTGTTACACCACAAGAAAATGACAACCAATATAGTGGAATGAAACGTTTCTGGACCTACATCAAACACAAACACACAGACAACAAAGGTATAGCACCAATGCGACACGATGGACTTCTCCACTCAGAACCTACGGATCAAGCAGACATACTAAATAAGCAATTTCAATCAGCTTTTTCTGAAAGACAAGACCATACAAAACAGGAATTTCAAAACAAATGTGAAATGGAAGGAAACTACCCAACAGCACCAGATATAAACATAACACAGGAGTACTTAAACTACTACAGAATTTAAACCCAAATAAAGCAGCAGGTCCAGACAACATCCGGCCGAAAATATTAAAAGAACTGGCATCAGATATAGCACCAATTCTGACCATACTATTTAATACATCACTACAAACGGGGAAGTACTACCAGACTGGAGATCAGCCAACGTTAGCCCTGTTTATAAAAAAGGAGATCAACATAACGCCGAAAACTACAGACCAATCTCTCTAGCATGTGTATGCTTGCAAACTCATGGAACACATCATCACTAGAAATATAATGAACTATGCAGACAAAAACAACATTTTGTACCCCTACAACACGGATTCAGGAACAAAAGATCATGTGAAACCAGGCTTATTGAATTTATCGATGACATAACCATCAATATGTCTGCGGGTAAACAAACCGATGTACTCATTATGGACTTTTCGAAAGCTTTCGACAAGGTGAGTCACAGCCTCCTCGTCCATAAATTAGACCATTATGGAATCCGTGGGAAAACCAACGCATGGATAAAAAATTTCCTGTCAGATAGTTTCCAAGCAGAGTGGTTGATGGAGAGAAATCCAACTATATCAATGTAGACTCAGGAGTCCCACAATGCTCTGTCCTGGGCCCCCATTATTCCTATTCTACATACACGATATGCCGACTGGACTAAACTCAACTGTGAGACTATTTGCAGATGACGCTATAGCCTATCTGGCAATAAAAACTGTAAGTGATGCACAGAATCTTCAATCTGATCTGAATAAACTTGGAGTATGGGAGAAAAAATGGAAGATGGAATTCCACCCAGATAAGTGTAACATCCTGACCATCAGCAAAAAGCTAAACCCATAAAATTTGATTTCAAACTACATGGACACACTCATCAATCAGTGAACAACGCAAAATATCTAGGCTGTCTCATTTCATCATATGTCAGCTGGACAAACCACATCAACAACATATGTGGAAAAGCAAACAAAACATTAGGATTCCTACGGAGAAATTTAAACATTGGTTCCACAACAACAAAACAAAATTCGTATAACACACTAGTCAGACCAATAGTAGAATATGCATCCACAGTATGGGACCCTACACACAGAAGGATATACGTACTTTAGAAATGGTCCACCGAAGAGGAGCCAGATACGTTTGTAACAAACATGGGAATAGACCCAGTGTAGATAACATGCTTAACACACTAAATTGGAAACCATTAGAAAGGCGAAGGAAAGAAGCTAGACTGAACATGCTTTATAAGATCAATAGACAAGAAGTAGCAATCGATAAAGAAAACAAACTCATTCCACCAAGTCGCAAATCTAGGAACACACACAGCCTATCGTTCCAGATTCCATCTACAAACAGCGACTATCGAAAGTACTCATTTTTCCCACGAACCATCCGGGACTGGAATGCGTTACCACCAGACATAGTGTCAGCTGGGTCACTCAACACCTTCAAAGAACGAGTGGCCAACCTTACAGATTAGATACAAACAAATGTACATAGTTTTAGCTGTAAATACTACTATTACATAACAGTATTTTAAAATTACACTCGACATGGCAGTATAATCAATTAGTTGATGGTGGCCATTATGAGGCAGAAGCAGAAGCAGAAGTCCTTTCATTCCCACTTGAGATCACTCATCCGAAATAAACTCATTTTTTTTTTCATTTTTATTATTACAGCTGTTTTAACTATCTATGTATCTATAAACTTTGCAAAGTTACTTGCTAACATGATAAGCCTGGGGCTAGTGCTAACAATATCAGTAATCACACCAAAGATAATAAACAGCAGCGCCAAGAGCGCATGCCCGTCCCCACTTTAAAGCAAACTGATTGAACAATTCTTGAAACGAAACTCCAGCTGATCAAACTTGATAATAGAGGACACTCGGGATTGAATCAATCTGATCAAATTCATTGCTCTCCATTTTCGTTTTTTTTTTCCATGTTTCAGGACTATCTCTTGAGTACTTCGTTACTCTTACCATCTGTCGAGTGTTTCATTTCTCTCCGAAACGTACAATATTTTTTTTCTCAAAATTTATGCTTAAGAAGGTACATATATGTTACAGTACAAATTGGAATCCAGTAGGATCCGGAATCCTCCTAGTACAAATTAGAATTCTAATTTCTACTGGGACAAATTAGAATTCTGATTTGTACTGGAGTTAATCTAGTACAAATTGGAATTCCAATATCTCCTAGGAGAAATTGAGATATCCTGATTTATACTAGTAGGATTCTGAATCCTACTGAATTTCTAGTATGATACAGAATCATACTGGGTATTTTGTTCAGGAGGATTCTGGATATTACTGACATTCAAAGCTAAAAAAAGTTTTGATTTTGTTATAAGAAGTATGCATTTCACAGCATTTTAATGTATAAAAACAAATCAACAAGATCATTATCAGAATAGAAGTTTTAGTATGCCATCTTTAGAAAAAAAAAATCATATTCCAATATTTATTTATTTTTTGTAAAATACCTCTATGTGATCAAAAGTTTGAACTGTGCTCAAAGGTTTAAGAGTTTGCAGCAAAACATCTATATCCTTTATACAATTCCACATTAATCTTTTCTTTTTAGATCCTTTTGATTATTTGTTCTCTATTAGCTTTTACATGTTTTCGGTTAATAGACTTCCAAATATTTTGGTTGATCTGCACTGTTGAGACATAAGTTGTCGAAATGCGCATATGCAGAAAATAATTGAACAGTAACTTTGGTATTTTGTTTCTTTCGAAATTAATCTTTTAACTGAATGATCACGAAAACAGTGGAAAAATACTACTTGTAATGTTTTACTTCTCTACAACCGTTTCTATTGATTTCAGTTAGTAGGATCTAGAATCCTACTACCAGTAGTATAAATTAGGATATCTCAATTTCTCCTAGGAGAAATTGGAATTCCAATTTATACTGTATAAATCCATTACAAATCAGAATTCTAATTTTTTCCAGTAGAAATTGGAATTCTAATTTGTTATGGATCAAATCCAGTACAAATCAGAATTCTAATTTGTCCCAGTAGAAATTAGAATTCCAATTTGTACTAGGATGATTCTGGATCCTACTGGATTCCAATTTGTACTGTAACATATACATTCTTCAATTATGAGATATTTTTGGGATTTTAATGTAATTAGTTTGTTGTCATCGGTGTTTACTTATAAGAATCTTACTATCCTACGTCTTTGTCTACAATGGCAAACAGGGCTATGTTATTTGCACAGACAACTACCATGGACAATCATGTATTTTTAATGAATATCCTGCCGTTTTTCTAAGAAAATACCCTAAAATTTTTCGCGCCTCGCCCCGCTCGACCAAATTTCCTTTCATTTCTTATCAGAACACCCCTTTTCAAATTGCCTGGACCCCATCCCAACCTCCGCCTGAATGATCTTCTCCTCTGTTATTCTTATTTTTCATTGAATATAGAAAAATTGTGAAAAATATTATAAAAATGATTTTTATGTCTATGAGCTCTTTAGATTTAAATGTCTTCACACCAACAACGATGAGAATTAATTTATACCGTTATGTCCACCTATTATTTGTTTATGTCCGTATTTTTATTCATAAATGATGTATGGGTAAGATCACTTGGTTTTTCACGGGAATTGGTAAAAAAGACCTGAAGAAAATAGCGATGAACGGGAAGAAATTTTAAAAACATTTATGACCGAAAATCTGAAACTTGAAAATCCAGTCGAACTGCATATACATCCAGAAAGCTTTCTGAATAAATAAAATAATATTTTACACGACCAATAGTATGCCGCTTTAAGTATTTTTGGAGGTGGTAAGAAAAATTCGATCAAATTCTGCTTAATTGAACAATGTCTTAATGACTTAAATGGCAGGAGAGTTTTGTGGCTATATTTTAAAGAGAAGGGGGATCAAAATAAGAAGGCGCCTAGTAAAGCAATAAACTGAATTAAGATGGTCAGGGATTTACACTACAAAGTCGGAGGGTATTATTGAGAGAATGGAACGAACAGATAACTAAATGAAAGTCAGGGTGTTGACCCAAACACACCCCAGAAATAATTCCCAACGGATTCAACGATACGCAGTTCTAGATGTGTGGTGTGTGCTGCATGTTTTGTGTGTCACTCAAATTGCAATAGTAATATTCCTCAGTGGACAGTTGATTTCTATATTATCACATCCAGTTGGTCTTTAACTTTGAACAGACGCATATATATATATTATTCGACATGGAGCCAACTCCCACTTGCGGGGAGACCTTTTCTAATTCTAACCCATTTAGGTTCTTATTGTGGACCCTTGTATTTAGTTATCAAGTTTGATAAACCTTCGCAAATCCGGAGGAGATAAGCAAGTTTCAACGTTTACTGATTTAAAAGAAACAGTTTATACAATATACCTTATTACTTCGTTACGATTTCAATTATGTTGAACTCAATATCTTCGATAAATCATACTTGGATTCACAAAAAGAATTAGTATTCATTGAATCTGTCTCAAGTAAACGAATCAAATAGTCGTCACTTTTTCATTTAAACATGACCTTAATAGGAGAGTCACTTTTTCCAAAAAGCTTTGTTTTCGAATTCAACCCACCTACCTAACACAAAGCCGTTTTTTTTTCTCAAAATTGTTAGATACTGTAATTGAAAGAAGTTTCTGTTTTACCCGGTCGTAATAAATACGTATGTACAATTTTTTGTAAAAATGCTGTTTATCTAAGGCCAAATTCAAATTTAGAAATCACGACAGTGCTATTAAAATAGAATATGAACATAAAATTATCGGTTCAGTTATGTAAATTCGCAGCAAGCGTTATTCCAGAGACATTCATATCTCTGATTTTTCGAAAGACAAATTTCTAAAAAAAATAACTTTGTTGGGTTTCAACAGTGTGTAATCCAAGTTCAAATATGCATTGTTCTAAATAAACAAACCTTGAGCCAAAGTCCCTACAAATACATGGTAGAACCCAGCAATGGAGCAGCTCTTTTGTTGTTGTTACTCATCTTGAAGTCGCCATGAGGCCTTCAACAATGAGCTTTGCTCATACCTCACGTATACAGGTATAACAGGTATATATTTTCATACTGTGTTCCTTTTCGTTTCATCGCAATGCAGAATCGGGGTATAGTATTTTACCCTCCTTACAAAGTTTATCCGAGCAACTCAATATACAGTATTTAAAGCTTACATTGGATGATCCAAGATGTTTATGTGGTAATGATTTTGATTGTGGTGTATTGCACAGAACAGTATAGAATAATGAAATTAGTCACTCTTTTGGGAAATTAGAAAGAGAGTGTACATGATTTGTTTGCAAAGCTTCTCGTTCTGTTTTTACACCCGGACGATTTTATTTTGCACATCATGCGAACACATTTGTCTGTTTTACAACAAATGCAAGTTCTCAAACGTGGTGATATTGTCCTGATTTAACATGAATCTTGCGAGGGCATCATGTGTGCAAAGTATATATAAAATCAATATCAAACCAATGTTAAAAAATGGATAAAAGGAAACACCTACAATGGCTGAAAATTATAATTACATGCAACAATGAAAAACACGTATAAGACAAAAGACAAACGTAGACAACGATAGGAACTCGGGACAGCCGGACTTGGTACCGGCAGTAGCAAAAGCCAGCGGTAGGGTTAAACCAGTTTATGGGTACCAAAACCTCCCCTTCATCTGTCCCGTTTCTCTATAGTATTAAAACATACGAATAAAACCAAAAAAAGGTAGACTACTAACTCCATGACCACAAATTTGAAAGGAGAGAAAAAGACAATACGTTATTTTGAAAGATGGGTCAAGGGGTGCTCGCCGCTAAACTGCCGGCTAGCTCAAGGAGCCTAGTCTGCTGGTAGAACACTGTCGCACTACGGAAACAAAAATCAAACTCAAAACTTCCCGAAGAATCATCATAAATTTCAGGACATCAGATACCTTTCAGTTATAATATACTTCATGAAATTTTCAGATAAAATCCAGCCATTTCATTGGTTCTACTGAATGTGGTATTTTGCAGTATTTTTTGTTTGCTCCGCCTTAACCTAGCAACATCTGATATTTTTGCGTAGCAACGAAAATATCACATGCTGAGAACGAAATTTGCCAAACTCGGAAAATATCACCCTCTCCGACCGAGATTTGACGACTATTAAAATTTATTTACTGACTTCAAATAGCCGAAGCAGACAGTTCTTCTTTTTTATGATTTATGTAAATTCATGTCGTTAACATACATCATGGTACTTGCAGAGGTGTCTTTAGAGACAGCTGAAGAATTTTTAGATACGAAAGACAGCAACTCTACGAAAAAAAGGTGCTGTCGCCGAAGACAGACCAGTATTTACTTCAAGTTCCATAACACGGGCACTAGTTTCATTTACTAGTAAAATCTCAGTCTCTTCCTCTCTGGAAGCAGAGGGGAAGGGATTTTTTTAATGAAACTAGTGCCAATGTTCCATGAGTATCTGGCAGAGATAAATGTTTTGACTGTGTTTGAAGGGTTTCCAAATGATAACCTAAATGTTGTGAATTTTCCAATTATCCAAAGCATGCAAACTCTTGTTTAGCCAACAGTACCATGAAATCATAAATCACAGCATTATACTAATTGTTTCTCAGAATAATTTTATTTTCATTTTAGCATTTTTCCGTTTTGATCTTATATTTGGCACATGTAAGAGTTTACAAAATGTGTATTTAGATGTTGTTATTCATATTAAAGTCTTGACTAAAAATACTTAATTTTTCATGACAAACCATATTATTTATTCAGTAATAAGGTAAAAGGGAGGCATTCAGTATAATAAAAAACATACTGCCTGCAGTGGAAGGTGTTATAGTAGATTACCACACTTAGAAAAAATATCACATGAAGAGAAAATATCACCCTCAAAAATATCACATGAAGAGAAAATATCACCCTCGACTCTGTCTCGGGTGATATTTTTCTTCATGCAATATTTTTTCTAAGTGTGGTAATCTACCATAAGACCCTCCACTGAAGGCAGTATGTTTATAATGCCATTTTGTTTTGTCATACAGGATAATGTCATCTTTTCGTTTTAAACGAGTGATGAATTTCTATTTCGGGTTTGTATTTTTGGAAGAGTGTCTCTTGCCAGACTTTAATAGGAAAAATGAAAGGATATGGAGTGAATGTACATGTGACAATAATGTCGAGATTGCGATAAACTAGTTTTTCCCAATATTTTTACTGATTTGAATAAATTGAAAACACTTTCCACAACGGCTGTGCAGTTTTTGTGAACTTATTTTCGGAAATGTCGGTTACAAGGAAATAAATATATTTCTAAGTGTATAAAAATGTGTTATATTTATACCCTTTAACTTCGTTACGCTTTTGATCTCGTTGAATTTAATTCATGTATGTTCATATTTATTTCGTAATAAATCACTTTGGCTTAACTTCGACAAATCTTCAATTCAAGTTTAACTTAGATTACAAAGAAATAACTACTTTTGTGAAATCTGTTTTCGAAACGATAACATTTTAAACATCAACATAATTTAAACGTTGATTAAAAATATTTTATATGCAATAATTTTCATTTGTGTTTGAAAAAATTGTTAAAAGATGTACTCGACCACTTAAATGCGTGTGCATAAAATCTAACCAGCATCCCGGAATCTTCTCTAACAATAGCTCTGCCATTAGCTGATTTGTGTCTTTATTAAATATAGATCAGTTTGGTCATTTGTTTTTCTCTGGCAGATTTTGCACAGCTTTGCGTTAGTGATCTTCCGAATATTTTGATTTTATCTGTACTGAAGAGTATTAAATTGTTAAAACCAAGTGCAAATTGTCAAAACCAAGTGCAGTAACTGAATTTACAGTAAGTTCGGTATTTATTTATTTTTCAGCTGAACTTCTCCTACTGTTGTCATACTTAGACAATTTTATTTTGCAGACCATTTGAAAGTATAGCTGGAATATCAAATGATTGTCGAAAATTGTCCTAATTTCCATCTGCAGAAATCAAATTAACAGTTAGTTCGATACGTTTTTATTTGTTTCCACTGGGTCGATGCCTCTTTCAATCTCTCATCTTTTGCATTAAATTCTTTCTCGTGTACTTGGCTTCGAAACATAAACCTTTTACACAAATAAACACCGGTAGCGCTTTATTCTTCCGCAAAAAACGCAATTCTATCTCTTTCCACCTTTCGTTCTCCATTGCCTAAGTATCTCCACAAACTACAATCACGCTTTGTTTAACACAATTGAAAAGTCTTTTATAGTATTTGTATATTATTGATTATTGCACAATACCTCATCTTTATTTGGTTTTAAATTTATACATTACTGTTCTTATTCTTTTTATCATATCTATATTTATAAATCTGGCTAAGCGATATATTGCAATACCAATCCCATCATCCTCTACAAACCTGTTCCCAGTACCACCTATACGGTAAATGTATATAATACTTTTCAACTTCCACGAGGAAACAGAAAAATTAAACCCCGCCCCGTTTTATCAGGACGAAACTGGACGCCATTTTGATTTTCAAGAATCTGAAATTCCTATTGGTTAATAGTCTTCTGCGCAAGCGTACTCCTCATTTCCCCCCAAGAACTATCTATATAGCTAGGTTATTCCATAGCCTAGCTAATGACCATATTTTTGCAAGTGTTTTGGTGTTTACAAATTCGTGTGTTGTGTAGTCAACAACTATATAACTTTTGATGTTTAGAGATGCTTTTAAAAAGTCTTGTGATAATTATAAAGTTCTTTTTTGACAGATATTTATTTAATAAATTATATATTAATTTTGAAAAAAAAGTTTTAAAAATATAAAGAAAATTTTAATTCATAAACCATTATAAGCACGTATCGTTTACTCCTTTAATACTTCACAAGTACCAGTACAATCACCGTTAACCAGTTTATACTTGATTGGCAGAGTTACATTTCCTGATTAAGTCGGTAATAGCTTGGTATGAGGCATCAAGCGAGGAACAAAGCTTAAGATCAGACCTTATTGCGACCATAGGGACTCGTCTTTAGGTTAATGTATAACGTGTATATGTTCAAGACCACACGCGTATTTTGGACCGTACGTGTACAATGTACGGTCAGAAAAATTTCTTAGTAAAATATCAGGATATTCATTAAAAACTACATGATTGTCAAAAAAGGGGGGTTCCAACCCCTGACCCCCTTGGATTCGCCAATGCGTATGCGTATGGTCGGACCATACACATACGGTCTGACCGTATGAATTTACATGTACGGTCTGCTACGAGCTGGACGCGTATATTTACATGTAGGCCGTATGAGTACAAAGAAAACGCCTTTTCGCGTTTTCGTCTCGGAAGTTTACATCTTAAGCATGCGTCATTAATATACAAAAATGTGGTCGTCTCAAAATATTATATTGATCATACTGAAGAATGATGGCCACTGATTAGAGGACACCCCGGGTGTCCTCATTAAACGGTCATCACGATTAACGTAGATAGTAATTGGAAATCAAGAGGTACCTTTAATAAATCTCTATCATTGAATTTACAATTAATTTCAAAATTTATTAAGTGTTATAGTCATATTCTAGATATAATTCCCTTTCTGGTGATGTAAAACTTTTTGAAAAATTTTATTTCCTTCTGGTGTCTCCGATTTTTCAAAGTTCAAGTTCGAAATTCAACCAGTATTGCAGTAGTAACTAACCAAAAGTCAACGAAAAAAGCAAAGGTAGTCTTCTCTCTATAAATATTAAATTCACGCCTTTTAAGTGTTAGTATGAAATTCATCTTTAAATGACGCGTATTTTGATATCAAAAAGTAATTTTTCACTTTAGGATTTTTGTGTCTCCGATGATTTGAAAAGAAGACTTTTTGGCTTTGTAATGTACATATATGTCTTCGAGAAAGCAAGGATGTCGTGGGTAAATTGTCATCGGAATGTATAAAGAATAAGATGGATTTTAAATTTCAGCTAGATTTCGTTTCATTTGTTAGGTTTAAATGTTTTTAGTTTAAATTGCAAAAATATTTTTGGTTTAACAAAGTTAAATGAGCATATTTTGTATTTACTCTATGTGGCCTCGAAACGCGGAGCTTACATATCAAAGAAAATTTTTTGAAAAATTGAAAAAAAATATTCTGGGAACATTTTTTTTTCAATAGAAATTCTTGGATCTTCGTGACGTGGAGCCAAAGTCCTCCGCATTTGGTTTTGAGGCATAATCGGGTCGACGAAGTTCACTATTTGTTTTTGCTTTAATTAACCTTACCATGACATACGCAATTTCTAATACGAATGGCATTTTATTTTATTACATTAGTAAGATGACTAACTGGTGCTGGATTCTTTGAGACATAATTTACGTTACTCTCTCTATGTACCAGTGGCGGATCCAGACTTTCTGCTAAGGGGGCCCGACCAATATTTCTTTCAAAAGGGAGGGCCCGGAACCCATTTTTTTTAAAAACCCCTAGGAATTTTAAATATTTTCCGACCTAAGGGGAGGCCCGGCCCCCCCCCCCCCGCCCCCTAAATCCGCCACTGTGTACGCCAATACGTATGGCGCCTTTGTATACGTCTTAGATGCATCATCTCTAGTAGTAATTTATTATTTTTGTAAATAACTAATAATTTATACGGTTCTCAGTGGTAGTTAGTGCTGTCAGTTTTGACTAACTTACTTATTTGTTTGAATAACGAATGTAGTGACTGTCTTTTTCTTTGTACTCATACGGCCTAAATATATGCGTCCAGCTCGTAGCAGACCGTACATGTAAATTCATACGGTCCGACCATACGCATACGCATTGGCGGATCCAAGGGGGTCCGGAGTTTGAACCCCCCTTTTTTTGACAATCATGTAGTTTTTAATGAATATCCTGATATTTTACTAAGAAATACCCCAAAATTTTTCTGACCGTACGGTCCATAATACGCATGTGGTCTTGAACATATACACGGTATACATTAAACTAAAGACGAGCCCTATGGTTGCAATAAGGTCTAATGTTTAAACTTTGTTCCGCGCAGGATGCCTTTTTTGTAATGGACCTTCCGTACGCCATTCTTGTACAGTCGAGATAAATTTGATTCAAAAGTGTCAGAACAGATGATGAAAATATTTTTTTTCAACAATTTCAAATGTTAAACTGGTGTATGTTCCACGCTTACGGTAATGTTTTTTTTTTTTTTTTTTTTTTTTTT
>MJUU01010138.1:16692-31836 GCA_002080025.1 Modiolus philippinarum | reverse complement strand
TTAACCGGAATTCGGGATTCTACATTTATTTTCACGAGAATGTGGTATGAGACCCTCTCCTACCCTCACTCTTTATTGAATAAATATGTTTAAACCAATCACGATTTAAGTAGTGAAATTGCTCTTGCCAATTATGTGGTTTAATTATAAATATACAAAAAATCACATAATTTTTCTACTAAAGCTATCAATATAATATTTTGAGACGGCCACATTTTTGTATATTAATGACGCATGCGTGAGATGTAAACTTCCGAGACGAAAACGCGAAAAGGCGAAAACACGAAAACACGAAACGCGAAAACACGAAAACGCGAAAAGGCGAAAACACGAAAACGCGAAAAGTCGAAAACGCGAAAACGCGAAAAGTCGAAAAGGCGAAAACACGAAAACGCGAGATTTTACCCACGAAAACGCGATATGTCTAGGGCAAAAAAGCGAAAAGGCGAGATGTATTTAATTTCGTGTTTTCGCGTTTTCGTCTTCATGTTTTCGTGTTTTCGTGTCCGGGATTTCGCGTTTTCGCGTTTTCGTTCTCGCGTTTTTGCGTTTTCGACTTTTCGTGTTTCGCGTTTTAGCTTTCTTGATCTCGCGTTTTCGCCTTTTCGCGTTGTTGAATGATAGCACGAAATCACGAAAACGCGAAAACGCGAAAATGGCCGCATCCGGCTTCCATACAAAACTGTCTTGAAAAAGAAAAGAATAAGACAAAACGTTTTTACAAAGACGAGTCAAGGAGAGCTCGCCGCTAAACTAATGAGCCTAGTCTGCTGGTAAAAAATAAAACTGTCTCACAACAGAAGAGAAATAAAACTGAAAATTTCCAAACGAGTTTTGAAAAGAATCATCATGAATTCCAGAGGACATCGGCAGGATAAGCGAGTGGCCAGTATACCTATAAACCCTTCAGATCATTGGATCGTTAAGCCAGTTTAACGGAATTTTGCAGAATGCCCCTTTAATACACAATATTAAGTACAGAATGTAATTCACTTCCACGTTTTATGGATTTTTCATCAGGTTTTGGCATTTTTAACAATATTTCCGTAAAAACAGTGATGAGAAATGCCCTTAGTAATAAGCCGTTTGTGAGTCACACAATATTTAGATATCAATTGTTCATATCGTTGTCAAACTTTGGATGTGATAGTAAGGTTTCGTTCGTTACAGTCGTCAAGAGTAGAACCGTAACAATTGAGATATATATACCCCATAGGATGGAATATTTTTGTCTTATTAAGTCACCCAAACGAAGTTTGGTGACTTATTGTTATTACTCTGTTTTTTATTATTAAGTCACCCAAACAAAGTTTTGCGACTTCTTGAGTTTGCACCGTTTCTTAATTAGTCACCCAAACAAAGTTTGGCGACTTCTTGTGTTTTCACCGTTTCTTGATTAGTCACCCAAACAAAGTTTGGCGACTTCTTGTGTTTGCACCGTTTCTTGATTAGTCACCCAAACAAAGTTTGGCGACTTCTTGTGTTTGCACCGTTTTTTTTTATCAAGTCGCCTAAACAAAGTTTGGCGACTTCTTGTGTTTGCACCGTTTCTTATTATTATTTTTCCGCCTCTTTCCATCATCTTGTTTAACCCAATTCTCAGAAATCGCTTGTCCAATCATACCTAAACTTCACAGGAGGGTAGATCACCAGCAAAAGATGTGCAATCATGTGTTGAAAGTTTCAAAATGACCACCATCATTGGTCACTTTGAACTTTGACCCCAAATCACTCGGAAACAGTAAAAGACAGTTAATAAATTGTAATGACAAAAATATTTGTAAATCATAACGGACCTTTGTTGCATTTAGATCGAATTTCTATGGTCAACCGTTCTGAAGTTATGCCTTGAAAGTTTTGTCACATTTTTAAGTATGTATTTCTCGACAGCGGTAACAGATAGAAACCTGAAACTTAGGTGTTATGTGTTACATTTAAAAATGCCAAGGTCAAAGGTCATTGGTCACTCTGAACTTTGACCCAAGACCTTATTATTGGATTATCTTTGAAACCGTGACAGATAGCTGATAAAATGTAATGGCGAAAATGTGTATTTTGTTAAGATCTACATTTGTTACATGGGACCAACCATTTTCGGCCTATGGACCAAAACCCGATTTTTGATGTCTGATTTTTGTTTTTTTTCTCTAATAGCTCAAATACCATTAAAGATACAAAGAGACATTCACACAAAAAATGCAAACACATGTTCACTTTTTATTCTCTATTATTGATTCTCAATTCCACAAACTTTGTCCGCACATTTTCTCAAAGATGGGTGATCCAATGTTTGTGAAACATGGCACAATAGTAGATACTATCCCCAAGATGTGCAAAAAGGTCTTGGAATTTCAAAATTGATCACCGTCACTTTGAACTTTGACCTCAAACCTTCTTATTGGATTAACTCTGAAACCGAAAAAATAGATGATTAAATATAATGACAAAACTGTTTTGTTTGTTTAGTCATGACAGACACTTGTTACATTTGGACCAAACTCAATGGTCAACCGTCCATGAGTTAATTACCTTGAAAATTTTGTCACATCTTTATGTATTTCTCGAAAGCGGTAAGAGATAGAAACCTGGAACCTTTTCCATTCAGCTTAGGTGTTATGTGTTACATTTAAAAATGCCAAGGTCAAAGGTCATTGGTCACTTTGAACTTTGACACTAGACCTTGTTTTTGTGATAATTCTTCAATCGTAATAGGTAACTAATAACATGTAATGGCAATAATGTGTGTCTTGTTAAGATCTACATTTGTTACATTGGGTCCAAAATTATTGTACCAACCGTTTTGGACCTACAGACCAAAAATCGAATTTTGATATCTGATTAAAGGAATGAAAATTTCCTATAGTATACTCTAACTGTTATACACTAACAGGTTTAGATTGAAAATTTTAACATGATAAATCTTTCAGCTTTATTTAAGGTCTGTCCGGTGTACAACGGACAGACATTATTGGGATTGTAAAATTGTGTTGGTTTTTTTTCTTCTTTTCACAGAGGTGTCTAAGTGGGTAAGTGTAGGTAGATGAAATTTGGTGGGGTTTTGTAGTTTCTGTTGAAGTTGTGATTGTATCTGTCTTGGGTCGTTTCGCTATCAGGGGAGGGGTTATTTTAGAAAACTCCCTAAACATGTTTTGTGATATTATTCGGAAATGGTAATAAATAGGTAGTGAATTGTAATGGGAAAAATGTTTGTTAGGCTATGACAGATATTTCGTTCATTTTTCATGATAAGGGCTTGCAAAGTTTTTTTATTTTTCTTGGAGCAATTATTTGGGGAAATTTCGTAATGTGTAAGGAATAGGTATTTGGGACCTATATCATTGTATTTAGTTGATATGTTTTACATTCAAAAATGTAGGGGTCAAAGGTTTATTGGTCACTTTAAAAGGGATGACATCAGTTCCTTAAAATAAAACATCTACACAAATGTAGCTACTGTTTTAATAAATAACTAAATACCGAACTTACTGTGAATTTAAATGATAAATGATCTGCTCTTCGGATTATCTAAATTGTGGTTTCGTGTTTACTAGGTAAACTGAAACTTGATCAGCTGGTTGTCAAAAATGATATTTAGCAGACGACAAAAGTAAAGCATGTGCACACTTTATTGTTTTATGTGTTTTGTTTGACATACCATTACACATGGAACATTAGGAAAACTACTGAAAACAACATGTTTTTTTAACACTTATGTCCCCCCCCCCCCGGTAGAAGTTAAGAAACATTTAGTACATTGCACATTAGTTATTTTGATTCTGTATTATGTAGTAAATTTTGATATCAATTATTGAAAATTAAATCAAAACAAATAATGACTGTAATTGGATTCAAACACAGAAGTCACCGAAATGATCCCTCCAATCATTATCCAAGCATTGCTAAGAAATCAATTTTCACCCCTTTTAAAGAATGGTGAATAAAAGGATATGGAGTAAATGCACATGAGACAAAGTCTCTACAAATACATGGAAAAAAACAAGCAAAGGATCAACGCTTTTATTGTTGTTCTTCATCTTGAAGTCACTTTGAGGCCTTCAACAATGAGCTTTGCTCATACCTCATAGTAAGTTCAAGACGGCCACTAGCACCGGTTTAAGCGGAATTCTTTGCTAATCGTCTCCATGTCTTCATTGGTCATGGATGCGGGATTGTCAACAAACATCAATTAAACTCGCAAAGTGCTGTTACAATCACTGTCATCCTTTTTCCAGACAAAAGCACTAGTGTCTTAAGCTAGTGGACGATTACAACATATAGACAAACACAGGGCACTCATCAAGTCGAATGTAAGAAAACTTGGGGTAATAAAATAGTGAGATGTGGGCCTTAAAACAGGTGGTCTGGATTACATTTGAAAGTATGAATAGTATATCCATATGAAAAATTCTCTCATGCACAAGTACACCATAACTGAAAAATATAGAGAACAAACATCTCTCGCACGGGAAATCTTTTTACATAAAAATTATAAACATTTATAATTAACTTATTGTGTTTCTGGCTACTCAGTGTTATCAATTTGATTGCATTAGGAAAAATGTTATAATATTTCATAAGTACAGTAGAATCTATTTATAGCTATTCAAAAACCCATTTAATAAACGATATAAATAGCTATTCAAAGAAATGGATTAATTACATCATAAAATATTTAATAGATACTTTAAGTAACATCCTTAATCACTGATATATACAACTAGAAAACACGAGGGGACTTTATAAACATACTGAGTGGATGATATGAATCGGATAGTGGTTTTTATGAAATAAAAACGATACGCTAGGCTATGGAATAGCCTTGGATAGAAAATTGAGTGTTTGATTGACAAGGGTGTGGTGGCTCATGATGTATTTGTATATTTTCGTTATTTTTGTCATGTCGGGTTCTACATACACAACTGGACCGTGTACAGCTCGCTGATCATCACAATTATGTAAAATGGTAAAACTGGAGAAATTAAATGTTGTTCTAGCGTATTTAATTCTTCAAAAGGAGCTTTATCCATTTCTAAATTATTTATCATTGCTTGAGGAGGTATAGCCTCCTTACACACATAAGAGTTACACATCGGCGTTTCGCATTTGCGCCGATCTGCATTTCATTTTCGCCGATTTTTTCTTTTATTTGCGCCGATTATTTCTTTCATTTGCGCCGATTTTTTCCTTCATTTGTGCCGATTGTTTACTTGTTAATTTCGTGTCAAATACATATAATTTTTTCATTTGTTCACAATATACTGATGAAATTTAAAGAACTGCTTACTCAAAAAGCTTACACGGATTAAAAATAAAGGTCTTTGCAAGGCGTATTGGTACTACTTGGTATCAGTAAGGTACAATACTATACTTCACAGTCTATACGTGTAGCCAGATTAAACCAAGATTTTCAAAGTATTGTAGAATCATTTGATATAGGTCTTTCATAGTTATACATTTTTTTAAATCTCAACTTTAAAGCTCCAACTTTTATCTTGCAATTTTCAACTTTTGTCATTTCAAAAATAAATGTACAAAAGTAACAAAATACCGAAAATGAAGTATGTTTTTAATGAGATATTAATACACTTTCGGTAATTTAACACCGCTTATTTCCAGATTTAACCATCATATCTACATAGTACATGTAATTTACTTGTGTCATATGAAAAAAAAATCGGCGCAAATGAAAAATTAAATCGGCGTAAATGAAAAAATGAAATCGGCGCAAATGAAAAAAAAATGAATTTACACAATCGGCGCAAATGCCATACGCCCTTACACGTTTTACACACAAAATGCATCTCTCCTTTTAACAATTCTTTCAACCTCTCATCTTTTGCATTAAATTCTCGTGTACTTGACTTCGAAACATAACCTTTTACAGCACACACAAATTTAACTATCGAGAGTGGATAAAATATGGTAATAAACGGGATAAAGTGGTGTAATCTTTTCCCCTTATGATCAATGATAAACACCGAAAATTGTATTCCGAATAGATTTGGCGGGAAATAGCACGGGGCTTTATTCAACATACGTTGAATAAAGAAAATTTATCTTACGGGTCAAAACTGGTAAACTTGACATATCATTAGAGAAAGCGTATTTTTATTAATTTCAAACATTACAATTACGTACTTCAGAAATAGATATGAAACATTAGTAACTATCGTTTTCAATAGCCTGATAGCAAACTGATTCTCAGCCCATTACAACATATAATATATACAAAAATCAATATTTCCATGTACATTCTAATAATAGAAATTTAAATTAACAAAATTCAGAATTTAAAGACCATCATATCTATATATTATTCTATTTAATAAAAATTAATACTTTTTAATTAGATCAAGTATTAAAATAAATATGATGGAATTATAAATATGATAGTTATTGGTCGACTTTAAAAACACAGAATTTAAAGAAAGATAACTCTACTACACAATCAATAATATGTCTGTCTGATACTAACCCGAATAATCCAGTAGTTATATTTCATTCACTACGATCGCTACATCGTAGAAGGAGAGAATCGGATACCGAAAGGGCTTGAATTATTCGAGTTAGTCTGATGGTGTATGAATATTTGTAGTGTTAATTATCAAAACATGAACAAATCGCTTCATTTTATTAGAGTCAACCATGATAGTAAGATAAAAAAGAGCAGTATTTAGAATTATTGTATAGCAACATAATATTTCCCTAAGAAAGCAACCAAAAGAAAGCATGCAATAAATTCCATATTGCACTAGTGCAAATATGACTTAAATTTCATGACGTCATCGACAACAAAAATTTCCTTATTTACAGAAATTTTAGCTTTGCTATACAAAAAGGGTTATTGCATGAATATTGGGGAATATTATCCCTCGTAGAATGTATATTGCTCTACTCGGGACAATATTCCCCAATATTCATGCAATAGCCCTATATTATTGTTTGCTTTATTAAGTTTCATTTCTTGTGGGTAAAGGAGGTCGATTTAATCTAAAAACTGGGAATAGTCAAAGTAAGGATACCGTTTGATTAATTTACTTGAAACCACATTGATATAGGTATTTTAAGTGTCAGTTCAACACATTAAAATATTTTTATGCTCTAAAACAAAGTTACAGAGATGAAGAAATATTTGTTGCTTTCCTTTTTTCTATTGCTTCATTTAAAAAAATGGGAAAATGCACCAGAAAAAAAGCAGCAGTTTGCAAAACAACATTTTACAAAATGGTCCCATTGGACAAAGAAAGAGTAATTTTGCTTGTTTTTCCATAAAAATGATTAATAAATTCAACATAATATTTTGCGTACAACAATAGCTGGGGGAGGGGGTTCCTGAATGAACACATGAAGAAAATATGTTGCAATTTTTCATTCACTACTTATTTGTATAAATAATCTAATGGAATTAAAAAAATGTACACTTTTCTGATAAAACAACGGCAGTAGAATACCGAAGGAACAAAGGGGTGAAATTCACAAAAATCGAAGTCCAAAGACAGGGCAAAAACGAGAACACAGAAAACAATGACGTTAGACACAAAAACAATGACGCCAGACAGACACAAAGCACAGAACCAGAAACCACAACATTCAGAACAAAGGCAAATACAAAGATAAATAACACTTTTTTTCTCTATTCAAAATTGCAGACAAAGAACCCATTTGGGTTATGGCAATGCAAACATATATCAAACAAAAACTTAATGCAATAAAACAAATACAGTGAAGATATATATCAGCTAAGGGTCTCCTCTCCTCAGTTCTAATGACTTTTAAATAAAAGAGACAGCTATATTTATATTTTCAGGTGTTGATGGGCTAAGGATAAAAGCAAGTTTCTGGTGAACAGTTTTTAAATTAAACTTGTTATTATTTTTATCAAAGTTTATTATTAGTTTTGTTCGAAGTTGATTATTGATTTTACTGTTAAAGAAAAAAGGTATTTCGTTCTTTACTATATTGCAGAGTGCTGCCTAGGGATCTTTTTGTGTCTACCTAATTCGATTAGTAACTCGTGGTCACATACTCTAAATTTAGTGAAAATTTTTCTTGTTTCTTTATTTGGATAGTTTAAACAAAAAGTGTCTATATTTTCATTAAAATATTTATAAAGAAAGTTTTTGTTGTCTTCATTTAAGGAATTTTTGTATTTACAAGATTATTACAATATTCTGAAACTGTATTTTTAATACATTTCTTTAGTTTTGGTGTGTTTTCATAGAATTACAATTACATATAGTACAATATTTTCTCAATTACAAATTGCTTCCAGCTTCATCAAATTTGGTATTATTAAGTCGCCCAAACGTAGTTTGGCGACTTATTGTTTTTGCTCCGTTTCTTATTATTATTAAGTCGCCCAAACGAAGTTTGGCGACTTATTGTTTTTGCTCCGTTTCTTATTATGAAGTCACCCAAACGAAGTTTGGTGACTTATTGTGTTTACTCAGTTTCTTATTATTAAGTCGCCCAAACAAAGTTTGGCGACTTCTTGTGTTTGCACCGTTTCTTATTAAGTCGCCCAAACAAAGTTTGGCCACTCTTGTGTTTGCACCGTTTCTTATTATTTTTCCGCCTCTAAAAATCATCTTGTCCAACCAAATTCTCAGAGACCACTTGTCCAATCTCAATTAAACTTCACAGGAAGGTAGATCACCACCCAAAGATGTGCACTTGAGTGTTGAAATTTTCCAAAACACCACCGTCTTGGTCACTGTGAACTTTGACCCCAAATCTTATTATTGGATTAACTCGGAAACTGTAAAAGATAGCTGATAAAATGTAATGACAAAAATGTTAGTAGGTCATGACGGACATTTCTTACATTTAGATCGAAATTCTATAGTCAACCGTTCAGGAGTTATGACCATTGAAAGTTTCGTCACTTCTTTTAAGTTGTTTTTTCTCGAAAACGGTTAGAGATAGAAACCTGAAACCTTTTCCATTCAACTTAGGTGATATGTGTTACATTTAAAAATGCCAGAGTCAAAAGTCATTGGTCACTTTGAACTTTGACCCTAAACCTTGTTTTTGTAACAACTCTTAAACCAGAGATACCTAATTAAATGTAATAGTAAAAATGTGCGTCTTGTTAAGATCCTATTTGCTACATTGGTCCAAAATTATTTGATCATTTCTTGCTTTTTAAATGAATGAAAATTACTTCATTATATATCATTTGTGGTTTGACATTGATAACCTTAACGTCAACTAAAATTAGAATTTTATTTGTGGTGTAGGTGATGACAGGTATATAAATGTATTTAAATAATTGGGGAAATATAAACCATCTGTTCTCATTAACTAGTTAAGATTATAAAATATTTTTACCTAAAACAACCAGTGTTACGCGTGTGGCATTTATCAACTTTAGATTTGACAGTTTAATAACTGGTAGTCATACAACTAAATAATTGATACTGATAAAACTTTATGTAACCAAAAAAACACCATGTAATATTTAAAAAAAGAAATGATTATATGATGAAACAGGATATGAAGTTTTCATCTTGAATCAAAGCATTACTAGCACTGTTCGATAAAAACATAATGAGTGGAAGACACAAATTCTTACATGATGAATAAAAAAGGAAATTATTTCAGAACACATTAATCATTGATGAAAAATTTACAACAAAACATTTTTATTATTATTATTCCTTAATGGATTTTACAAACTTTGTCCAAACTTTATCTCAGAGATGGGTAGTCACAATGACACAACTTTCTGACGCAATCCTTGTAAATTCTGACCAGTGAATCAAAGCACTAATCGCACTGATAGACGAAAACATAATGAGAAACTAATTCTTAAATTAGGAATAAAAAAATATTTCAGAACAAATTATTACAACCATTGGTAGTACATATACAACACAGCATTTTTGTCAAAGAGCAATTGAGTATGGAATCTGGTTTGGGCGACTTGTGTTTGCATGCAAACATATCATCACTTGTTATTATTATTATTATTATTCCGCCTCAAAAATCATCTTGTCCAACCAAATTCTCAGAGATCACTTGCCCAATCATAATAAAACTTCACAGGTAGATAGATCACCACCCAAAGATGTGCACTTGGGTGTTGAAATTTTCCAAATGACCATTGGTCACTTTGAACTTTGACCCCAAATCATATTATCGGATTAACTCGGAAACTGTAACAGATAGCTAATACAATGTAATGACAAAAATGTTAGTTAGGTCATGCCCGACATTTGTTACATTTAGAACTAAACTCTGTGGTCAACCGTTCAGGAGTTATGCCCCTTGAAAATTTCATCATATCTTTTAAGTAGGTTTTTCTCGAAAACGGTAAGAGATAGAAACCTGGAACCTTTTCCATTCAACTTAGGGATATGTGTTACATTTAAAAATACCAAGGTCAAAGGTCATTGGTCACTTTGAACTTTGACCCTAGACCTTGTTTTTGTTATAACTCTTAAACGGTAATAGATAGCTGAAAACATGTAAATGTGTGTCTTGTTAAGATCTACATTTGTTACATTGGGTCCAAAATTATTTGACCAACCGTTTTCGACCTATGGACCAAAAACCAATTTTGATGTCCGATTTTGAGGTTTTTTGCTTATAGCTCAATTACCGTTGAAGATACAAAAAGACATTCAACATACAAAATGTTCAGGAAGACGGGACCTTCAAAAGAAGTCAAGGTCAAATGTCAAGGTCACACCCCAAAACTTTATTTCATGTTAAAATATCAATAAATACGCATATTAAGCTTGGAATATTGGTTTCAGTGATGAATCAATAATGAGAACATTATGACGCAACTTCCTTTCTGACGCAATAAAGAAAGTATTTTAACCTGCGAATCAAGCACTACTAGCACTGATAGACGAAAACATAATGAATTTTAAACACTAATTCTGATATGAGGATTAAAAAAACAATAAACTCCGAAAACATTATTACAATCATTGGTGATAAATTTACAACACAACATTCTTTCAAAGAGCAATTGAGTATGGAATCTAGTTTGGGTGACTTGTGTTTGCATGCAAACATACCATCACTCGTTATTATTATTCTTCCTCTCTTTTCTTCCGCCGTAAACTTGTCCAACCTAGTTCTCAAAGACCATTGGTCCAGTCTTAACCAAACTTCACAGGATGATGGAACCCCATCCCAAGATGTGCATTTCAGTCTTGGAATTTTCAAAATGGCCGCCGTTGCCATGGAAACTGAAAAAAGGCGGGAAAATTAAAAGTGCTCCAAATTGCATGAAATTTTATAGGAAGGTTGTGTAGGAAGAGTAGAACATATTTTGAGGTTGAAAATTTTCAAAATGGCGATCGTTACCATGGAAACTGAAAAAAGGCGGGAACGTTAAAAGTTTTCCAAATCTCATGAAATTTGACAGGAAGGTTTTGTATGAAGTGTAGAACATATTTTTAGAATAAAGAATTTGTTACGATGGCGATCCATAGGAGGTTTGGGCGACTTTTATGTTTCGCTTTGCGAACACAGTTATTACTTGTTAAGTCTCCCAAACGAAGTTTGGGGAGACTTATTGTTTTTACTGTGTTTCTTTGTATTATTATTATTAAGTCTCCCAAACGAAGTTGGGAGACTTATTGTTTTTGTTCCGTTTCTTATTATTAAGTCTCCCAAACGAAGGTGGGAGACTTATTGTTTTTGTTGCGTTTCTTATTATTATTCTTCTTTCCCTTTCTTCTCGTCCACAATGAACTTGTCCGCACAAAATCTCAGAGACCATCAGACGCTTTCAAATTTTGTAGGATATTAGCCCCATGTATCTAGATGTGCAATCATCAGAAATTTTTCAAAAGGGGGTCAATTAAGGGTACATTTTTGGGTATCAAAAAGGGGTGGGGTCGTCCTATAGTAACCCTTTGGGAAATTGAAATTTTGAAAGTTTTTCACCATTTTTTTCACTGTTTCTCAAAAACTATTAGCACTAGCTCCATGAAACATCATCAGAAATGTTAGGGTCATGTAAGAAAGGGTTCCACAGCATTGGAAATTTCAAAATAACTACCGTTGCCATGGGAACCATACCAAAAAAATGGAAATTTTGGGAAAATAGTAGTTTCTGTTGATAATAGTATTTTAATTACAGCAATATGTATTACTTAGATTGTAAGGGGAACCCCTGCCCACATTTTTTTGGGGAAAGGGTCTGAAATTGGGTGTAATGGACAAAAGAGCATTTGATTGCCATGGAAACAAAACCAAATGCATATTTTTTGGGAAAATCAGGTTTTCTGATAAAATGAAGGAATTTTGAGAAATATGTATTACATAGCTTATAAGGGGAACCCCTGCCCAAATTTTGTTTTTGGAAAAGGTCTGAAATTGGTTGTAATGAACAAAAGAGCACTTTGTGGCCATGGAAACAAAACCAGAAACATATTTTTTGTTGAAAAATTGAGTTTTCTGACCAAAAAAAAGGAATATTAGGAAATATGTATTAAATAAGTTATAAGGGGAACCCCCTGAGATTTGGTGTAGTGGACAAAAGAGCACTTTGTTGCCATGGAAACAAAAGCAGAAACATATTTTTTGTTGAAATATTGGGTTTTCTGACTAAAAAAAGAATTTTGAGAAATATGTATTAAATAGGTTAGAAGGGGAACCCCTGCCCAAATTTCTCTGCCCAATTTTCTCTGGAAAGAGTTCTGAAATTGGATGTAATGGACAAAAAAGCATTTGGTTGCCATGGAAACAAAACAAAAAGCATGTTTTTTGGAAAATCAGGTTTTCTGATAAAAAGAAGAATTTCCAGAAATATGTATTACATAGCTTATAAGGGGAACCCCTGCCCAAATTTTTTTTGGAAAGGATCTGAAATTGGGTGTAATGGACAAAAGAGCACTTTGTTGCCATGGAAACAAATCCAGAAACGTATTTTTTGTTGAAAAATTGAGTTTTCTGACAAAAACAAAGGAATTTTGAGAAATATGTATTAAATAGGTTATAAGGGGAACCCCTGCCCAAATTTTTTTTGGAAAGGGTCTGAAATTGCATGTAATGGACAAAAGAGCATTTGGTTGTCATAAAAGCAAAACCAGAAATTATTTTTTTACATAGGTTATGAGGGGTAACCCCTACCCAATTTTTTTTCAAAAGGGAGTCTCGTAATGCCTTGGTATCCGATATGGGAGTTCGTTTGGGAGACTTTTGTGTTTCGCTTGCGAACACAGTTATTACTTGTTGTTATTAAGTCTCCCAAACGAAGTTTGGGAGACTTATTGTTTTTGTTGCGTTTCTTATTAAGTCTCCCGACTGAAGTTTGTGTAGACTTATTGTTTTGCTGCGTTTCTTATTATTATTCTTTTTCTTCCGTTTTCCGGCTCAAACTTGTCCACCTGATTTCTCGGACACTAGTGATCCAATCTTAACCAAACTTCACATGATGATAGAACCTTATCCCAAGATGTGCTTTCCAGTCTTGGAATTCTGAAAATGGCACCGGTTACCATGAAAACAACAAAAAAAGGCGGGAAAATCAAAGTGCTCAGAATTGGATGAAATTTTATAGGAAGGTTGTCTAACATCTGTAGAATATGTTTCTGGTCTCCAAGACTTCAAAATGCCGACCGATGCCATGGAAATGGTAAAAAAGGCGGGAAAATCAAAGTGCTAAGAATCGGATGAAATTTTATAGGAAGGTTGTCTAACATGTGTAGAATATGTTTCTGGTCTCCAAGACTTCCAAATGACGACAGTTGCCATGGACACGGTAAAAAGGCGGTAAATTCAAAAGTGCTCAGAAATGCAGGAAATTTGATAGGAAGGGTGTTTAAAATCTGCTGATCTTATCTAATGCCTTTCAATTCTGATATTTGAGTTCGTCTGGGAGACTTCTTGTGTTGGCATCCAAACACAATTAATACTAGTTATTAAGTCTCCCAAACGAAGTTTGGGAGACTTATTGTTTTTGTTGCGTTTCTTATCATTATTATTCACTATTATTCGTCTTTCCCTTTCTTCTCGTCCTAATGAACTTGTCTGAAGCAGATCTCGGAGACCATAACACCTAGAGCTTTCAAATTTTGTAGGATACTAGCCCCATGTATCTAGATGTGCAATAATTAAAAATTTGTCAAAAGGGGGTCCATAAAGGGTACTTTTGGGGGTATCAAGAAGGGTTGGGGTCGTCCTATAGTAACCCTATGGGAAATTGAAATTTTGAAAGTTTTTCACCATTTTTTTCACTGTTTTTCAAAAACTATTAACACCAACTCCATGAAACTTCATTAGAAAGGTGAGGGTCATGTAACAAAGGGTTCCACAGCATTGGAAATTTCGAAATAATTACTGTTGCCATGGAAACCATACCAAAAAATGGAAATTTTGGGAAAATAGTAGTTTCTGTTGATAATAGTATTTTAACTATTAACACCAACTCCATGAAACTTCATTAGAAAGGTGAGGGTCATGTAAGAAAGGGTTCCACAGCATTGGAAATTTCGAAATAATTACTGTTGCCATGGAAACCATACCAAAAAATGGAAATTTTGGGAAAATAGTAGTTTCTGTTGATAATAGTATTTTTATTACAGCAATGTGTATAACTTAGGTTATAAGGGGAACCCCTGCCCGAATTTTTTTTGGAAAGGGTCTGAAATTGGGTGTAATGGACAAAAGAGCACTTTGTTGCCATAGAAACACAACAAGAAACATATTTTTTTTTGTTGAAAAATTGAGTTTTCTCATAAAAAAAGGAATTTTGAGAAATATGTATTAAATAGGTTATAAGGGGAACCCCTGCCCAAATTTTTTTTGGAAAGGGTCTGAAATTGGATGTAATGGACAAAAGAGCATTTGGTTGTCATAGAAGCAAAACCAGAAATTATTTTTTTTATATAGGTTATGAGGGGAAACCCATACCCAAATTTTTTTCAAAAGGGAGTCTCGTAATGCCTTGGTATCCGATATGGGAGTTCGTTTGGGAGACTTTTGTGTTTTGCTTGCGAACACAGTTATTAAGTGTCCCAAACGAAGTTTGGGAGACCCATTGTTTTTGTTGCGTTTCTTATTATTATGTCGCCCCAGACGTAGTCGGGACGACATATTGTTTTTGGTCCGTTTCTTTGTTATTATTAAGTCTCCCAAACGAAGTTGGGAGACTTATTGTTTTTGTTGCGTTTCTTATTA
>MJUU01010138.1:0-16461 GCA_002080025.1 Modiolus philippinarum | reverse complement strand
TTTTTTTTCAAAGGGGGTCCATTAAGGGTACTTTTGGGGGTGTCAAATAGGGGTGGGGTCGTCCTATAGTAATCCTATGGGAAAATGAAATTTTGAATGATTTTCATCATATACTTCATTGTTTCTCAAAAACTATAAACACTAGCTCCATGAAACTTCATGGGAAAGATGAGGGTCATGTAAGAAAGGGTTCCACAGCATTGGAAATTTCAAAATAACTACTGTTGCCATGGAAACCATACCAAAAAATGGAAATTTTGGGAAAATAGTAGTTTTTGTTGATAATAGTATTTTGATTACAGCAAAATGTATTACTTAGATTATAAGGGGAACCCCTGCCCAAATTTTTTTTGGGAAAGGGGTCTGAAATAGGCTGCAATGGACAAAAGAGCACTTGGTTGCCATGGAAACCAAACCAGAAGCATATTTTTGGTTGAAAAATTGAGCTTTCTGATTAAAAATAACGAATTTTGAGAAATATATATTACATAGCTTATAAGGGGAACCCCTGCCCAATTTTTTGGAAAGGGTCTGAAATTGTTTGAAATGAACAAAAGAGCACTTTGTTGCCATGGAAAGAAAACCAAAAAGATATTTTTTGTTGAAAAATTGAGTTTTTTGATAAAAAAAAAGGAATTTTGAGAAATATGTATTAAATATGTTATAAGGGGAACCCCTGCCCAAATTTATTTTTGGAAAGTGTCTGAAATCGGATGTAATGGACAAAAGAGCACTTTGTTGCCATGGAAACAAAACCAGAAACATATTTTTTGTTGAAAAATTGAGTTTTCTGATAAAAAAAGGAATTTGGAGAATATGTATTAAGTAGGTTATAAGGGGAACCCCTGCCTAAATTTTTTTTTGGAAAGGGTCTGATATTGGTTGCAATGGACAAAAGAGGACTTGGTTGCCATGGAAAAAAAACCAGAAGCATATTTTTTGTTGAAAAATTGAGTTTTGTGATAAAAAAAGGAATTTTGAGAAATATATATTACCTAGCCTAAAAGGGGAACCCCTGCCCAATTTTTTTGGAAAGGGCTGAAATTGGATGTAATGGACAAAAGAGCACTTTGTTGCCATAGAAGCAAAACCAGAAACATATTTTTTTTTGAAAATCAGGTTTTCTGATAAAAAAGGAAGAATTTTGAGATATGTATTACATAGGTTATAGGGGGAATCCCTGCTCAATTTTTTTTTTCTTGAAGGGGTCTCGTAATGCCTTTAAGTCCGATATGGGAGTTCGTTTGGGAGACTTTTGTGTATCGCTTGCGAACACAGTTATCACTTGTTATTATTATTATTATTCTTTCCCTTTCTTCTCGTCGCAATGAACTTGTCCATTGAAAATCTCAGAGACCATAAAACCTAAAGCTTTCAAACTTGGAAGCATATTAGCCCCATGTATCTAGATGTGCAGTGAGAAAACATTTTTCAAAGGGGGTCCATTAAGGGTACTTTAGGGGGTGTCAAAAAGGGGTGGGGTCGTCCTATAGTAACTCTATGGGAAAATGAAATTTTGAATGTTTTCACTGTATCTCAAAAACTGTTAACCCTAGCTCTGTCAAATTTGATTGGAAGGTTGTGTGTGAGATGTAAGACAAAGATCTACAGTATTGGGCATTTCAACAAAATTATGGTTGCCATGGAAACCATACCAAAAAATTGAAATTTTGAGAAAATTGCATTTACTTTTGATATTTGTATTTTTGTTACAGCTATATGTATTACTTAGATAATCAGGGGAACCCCTGCCCAATTTTTTTTTTTGAAACAGGGTATCAGATGGGTTTTAATGGATAATACAGCGTTTAGTTGCCATGGAAACCAAGCCAGAAAGCTATAATTTTGAGAAAACGTGTTTTTTTGCTGTGTGTAATGTTTTGATTTCAACTATATGTATGAAGTAAATTATAAGCGGAACCCCTGTTCAAATTTTTTTAATTGTATTTCTTTTACAGCTATATGTATTACTTAGATAATAAGGGGAACCCCTGCCCAATGTTTTTTTTTGAAACAGGGTATCAAACGGGTTTTAATGGATAATCGAGCATTTGGTTGCCATGGAAACTTAGCCAGAGGGTTATAATTTTGAGAAAATGTGTTTTTTTTTCTGTGTGTTATGTTTTGACATAAAGGAAATGATAGGGGGAACCCCTGCTCAATTTTTTTTGAAAGGGGGTTTAATTATGAGGAGGAATCCGATATGGGATTTCGTTTGGGATACTTTTGTGTTTCGCTTGCGAACACAGTAATAACTCGTTATTCTTCCATCTTTCTTTATTCTCGTCCTAATGAACTTGTCCGCAGCAGATCTCAGATACCATTGGACCTAGAATATTAGAACTTGGTAGTATATTAGCCCCATGTATCTAGATTTGCAATCATCAAAAATTTTTCAAAAGGGGGTTCATTAAGGGTACTTTTTGGGGTATCAAAAGGGGGTGGGGTAGTCCTATAGTAACCCTATAGGAAATTGAAATTTTGAAAATTGTTCAACATTTTTTTCACTGTTTCTCAATAACTATTAACACTAGCTCCATGGAAATTCAACAGAAAGGTTAGGGTCATGTAAGAAAGGGTTCCACAGCATTGGAAATTTCAAAATAATTACCATTGCCATGGAAACCATACCAAAAAAATGGAAATTTTGGGAAAATAGTAGTTTCTGTTGATAATTAAGTATTTTAATTACAGCAAT
Organism: Modiolus philippinarum; assembly: GCA_002080025.1. Taxonomy (NCBI): domain Eukaryota; kingdom Metazoa; phylum Mollusca; class Bivalvia; order Mytilida; family Modiolidae; genus Modiolus; species Modiolus philippinarum. The sequence continues at coordinate 13,763 of MJUU01010138.1, read as the reverse complement.
ATGTATTACTTAGATAATAAGGGGAACCCCTGCCCAAACTTTTTTTTGAAAGGGTCTGAAACTTCGGTGTAATGGACAAAAGAGCACTTTTTTGCCATGGAAACAAAACCAGAAACGTATTTTTTGTTGAAAAATTGAGTTTTCTGACAAAAAAAGAAATTTTGAGAAATATGTATTAAATAGGTTATAAGGGGAACCCCTGCCCAAATTTTCTTTGAAAAGAGATCTGAAATTGGATGTAATGGACAAAAAAACATTTGGTTCCCATGGAAACAAAACTAAAAGCATATTTTTGGGGAACATCAGGTTTTCTGATAAAAAAGAAGGAATTTTGAGAAATATGTATTACATAGCTTATAAGGGGAACCCCTGCTCAAATTTTTTTTGGAAAGGGTCTGAAATTGGGTGTAATGGACAAAAGAACACTTTTTTGCTATGGAAACAAAACCAGAAACGTATTTTTTGTTGAAAAATTGAGTTTTCTGACAAAAACAAAGGAATTTTGAGAAATATGTATTAAATAGGTTATAAGGGGAACCCCTGCCCAAATTTTTTTCTCGAAAGGGTCTGAAATTGGATGTAATGGACAAAAGAGCATTTGGTTGTCATAAAAGCAAAACCAGAAATTATTTTTTTTACATAGGTTATGAGGGGAAACCCCTACCAAAATTTTTTAAAAAGGAAGTCTTGTAATGCCTTGGTATCCAATATGGGAGTTTGTTTGGGAGACTTTTGTGTTTCGCTTGCGAACACAGTTATAACTTGTTATTATTATTATTCTTCCATCTTTATTTCTTCTCGTCGCAATAAACTTGTCCGAAGCAGATCTCATAAACCATTAGACCTAGAAGTTTCAAACTTGGCATACTATTGACCCCATGTATCTAGATGTGCAATCATGAAATATTTTTCAAAAGGGGGTCCATTAAGGGTACTTTAGGGGGCGTCAAAAAGGGGTGGGGTCGTCCTATAGTAACTCTATGGGAAAATGAAATTTTGAATGTTTTCACTATATCTCAAAAACTATTATACCTAGCTCTGTCAAAATTCATTGGAAGGTTGTGTGTGATGCAAGACAAAGATTTATAGTATTGGGCATTTCAAAAAAATTATGGTTGCCATAGAAACAATACCAAAAAATTGAAATTTTGAGAAAATCGTATTTACTGTTGATAATTGTATTTTTATTACAGCTATATGTATTACTTAGACAATAAGGGGAACCCCTGCTCAAATTTTTTTTGAAACAGGGTATCAAATGGGTTTTAATGAATACTCGAGCATTTGGTTGCCATGGAAACCAAGCCAGAAAGCTATAATTTTGAGAAAAACATGTTTTTTGTTCTATGTTATGTTTTGATTTCATCTATATGTATAAAGTAAATTATAAGGGGAACTCCTGCACAATTGTATTTTTATTACAGCTATATGTATTACTTAGATAATAAGGGGAACCCCTGCCCGAATTTTTTTTAAACAGGGTATCAAATGGGTTTTATGGATAATCGAGAATTTGGTTGCCATGGAAACCAAGCCAGAGGGCTATAATTTTGAGAAAAACCTGTTTTTTGCTGTGTGTTTTGTTTTGATTTTAACTATATGTATAAAGTAAATTATAGGGGGAACCCCTGCTCAATTTTTTTTTGAAAGGGGGTTTTATAATGACGAGGAATCCGATATGGGAGTTCGTTTGGGAGACTTTTGTGTTTCGCTTGCGAAAACAGTTATAACTTGTTATTATTACGCTTTCTTTCTTTCTTCCACCTCTTTTTGTCCGGCTTATTTCTCAATGATGCCTGGACAGAAATCATTCATATTTGGTACAAAGTTGGAACACTACCTGGAGGGTTGCATGCAAGTAAAATTTTTTTCAAAGTCACCGCCATTTCGAAGATGGCTACCAAAATACGAAAAATTCAAAATTCGTCCAATTTTAACAAAAATTCAAATTTTCTCAATCATGCTTCGATGGAATTCATTCATATTTGGTACAAAGTTGGATCATCATCTGGAGGATGGTACGCAAGGAAAATTTTTTTCAACATGGCCGCCAAAATACGTAAAAAATTCAACTTTGTCCGATTTCAACGAAATTTGATTTCTAGGTAGATTTTGATGCTGCGAACAAACTGGAATCATCGAATTGGCTGTAAGGGGCGACATCAGCTATTGCTTGCAATTGCAAATCTAGTTATTATTATTATTCTTTCCCTTTCTTCTCGTCGCAATGAACTTGTCCATTGATTTTCTCAGAGACCATTAGACCTAGAGCTTTCAAACTTTGCAGGATATTAGGCCCATATATCTAAATGTGCAAACAGTAAAAATTTTTCCAAGGGGGTCCAATAAGGGTATATTTGGGGGGCTCAAAAAGGGGTGGGGTCATCCTATAGTAACTCTATGGGAAATTGAAATTTTGAATGTTTCACTGTAACTCAAAAACTATTAACACTAGATGCTTCAAAATTGTCCGATAAAGTTCAACAGGATTGGGAATTTCAAAATTAGTACCGTTGCCATGGTAACCATGCCAAAAAATTGAAATTTTGAGAAAATAGTATTTAATGTTGATAATTGTATTTTTCTTACAGCTATATGTATTATCTAGGTTATAAGGGGAACCCCTGCCCAATTTTTTTTAAACGAGGTTTAGAATTACTTGTACTGCATGATTGAACATTTGGTTGCCTTGGAAACCAAACCAAAAAGCTACAATTTTGAGAAAAACATGTTTTCTTCTGAATATTATGATGGATTTTAACTATATGTATAAAGTAAATTATATGGGGAATCCCTGCTCAAATTGTTGTTAAAAGGGGGTCTCATAATTGCCAAGAATCCGATATATATATTATTGAGGTTATAAGGGAAACCCCTGCCCAATTTTTTTTAAACAATATTTAGAATTAGTTGTACTGCATAATTGAGCATTTGGTTGCCTTGGAAACCAAACCAAAAAGCTACAATTTTGAGAAAAACGTGTTTTCATCTGTATTTTATGATTGATTTAACTATATGTATAAAGTAGATTATAAGGGGAATCCCTGCTCAAATTTTTTTTAAAGGGGGTCTCATAATCGCCAGGAATCCGATATGGGAGTTCGTTTGGGAGACTTTTGTGTTTCGCTTGCGAACACAGTTATAACTTGTAATTATTATTCTTCCATCTTTCTTTCTTCTCGTCGCAATGAACTTGTCCGAAGCAGATCTCATAAACCATTAGACCTAGAAGTTTCAAACTTGGCATACTATTGACCCCATGTATCTAGATGTGAAATCATCCAAAAATTTTTCAAAAGGGGGTCCATTAAGGGTACTTTAGGAGCGTCAAAAAGGGTTGGGGTCGTTCTATAGTAACTGTATGGGAAAATGAAATTTTGAATGTTTATACTGTATCTCAAAAACTATTATACCTAGCTCTGTCAGAATTCATTGGAAGGCTGTGTGTGATGTAAGACAAAGATTTACAATATTGGGCATTTCAAAAAAATTATGGTTGCCATGGAAACCATACAAAAAAAATTAAAATCTTGAGAAAATCGTATTTACTGTTGATAATTGTATTTTTATTACAGCTATACGTATTACTTAGATAATAAGGGGAACCCCTGCTCAAATTTTTTTGAAACAGGGTATCAAATGGGTTTTAATGAATACTCGAGCATTTGGTTGCCATGGAAACCAAGCCAGAGAGCTATAATTTTGACAAAAACATGTTTTTTGTTCTATGTTATGTTTTGATTTCATCTATATGTATAAAGTAAATTATAAGGGGAACCCCTGCACAATTGTATTTTTATTACAGCAATATGTATTACTGAGATAATAAGGGGAACCCCTGCCCGAATTTTTTTTAAACAGGGTATCAAATGGGTTTTATCGATAATCGAGCATTTGGTTGCCATGGAAACCAAGCCAGAGGGCTATAATTTTGAGAAAAACGTGTTTTTTGCTGTGTGTTTTGTTTTGATTTCAACCATATGTATAAAGTAAATCATAGGGGGAACCCCTGCTCAAATTTTTTTGAAAGGGGGTTTTATAATGACGAGGAATCCGATATGGGAATTCGTTTGGGAGACTTTTGTGTTTCGCTTGCAAACACAGTTATAACTTGTTATTATTTTTCTTTCCCTTTCATCTCGTCGCAATGAACTTGTCCATTGAAAATCTCAGAGACCATTAGACCTAGAGCTTTCAAACTTGGTAGCATATTAGGCCCCTGTATCTAGATGTGCAAACATTAAAACTTTTTTCAAAGGGGGTCCATTAAGGGTACTTTAGGGGGTGTCAAAAAGGGGTGGGGTCATCCTATAGTAACTCTATGGGAAAATGAAATTTTGAATTTTTTCACTGTATCTCAAAAACTATTATACCTAGCTCCGTCAAAATTCATTGGAAGGTTGTGTGTGATGTAAGACAAATATTTATAGTATTGGGCATTTCAAAAAATTACGGTTGCCATGGAAACCATAGCAAGAAATTGAAATTTTGAGAAAATCGTATTTACTGTTGATAATTGTATTTTTATTACAGCTATTTGTATTACTTAGATAATAAGGGGAACCCCTGCCCGAATTTTTTTTTAAACAGGGTATCAATTGGGTTTTAATGATTAATCGAGCATTTGGTTGCCATGGAAACCAAGCCAGAAAGCTATAATTTTGAGAAAAACATGTTTTCTGCTCTGTGTTATGTTTTGATTTCATGTATATGTATAAAGTAAATTATAAGGGGAACCCCTGCTCAAATTTTTTTTTAATTGTATTTTTATTACAGCTATATGTATGACTTAGATAATAAGGGGAACCCCTGCCCAAATTTTGTTTGAAACGGGGTATCAAATGGGTTTTAATAGATAATCGAGCATTTGGTTGCCATGGAAACCAAGCCAAAGGGCTATAATTTTGAGAAACACATGTTTTTTGCTGTGTGTTATGTTTTGATTTCATGTATATGTATTAAGTAAATTATAGGGGGAACCCCTGCTCAAATTGTTTTTGAAAGGGGGTTTTATTATGACAAGGAATCTGATATTGGAGTTCGTTTGGGAGACTTTTGTGTTTCGCTTGCGAACACAGTTATAACTTGTTATGTCGCCCCAGACGTAGTCGGGACGACATATTGTTATTCCTCCGTTTCTTATTATTAAGTCTCCCAAACGAAGTTTGTGGAGACTTATAATTTTTGCTCCGTTTCTTATTATTAAGTCTCCCAAACGAAGTTTGGGAGACTTATTGTTTTTGTTGCGTTTCTTATTATTATTCTTCTTCCTTTATGCTCGTCCGCGTGAACTTGTCCGAAACAGATCTCAGAAACCATTTGACCTAAAGCTTTCAAACTTTGTAGGATGTTAGCCCCATATATCTAGTTGTGCAACATCCAAAAAAAAATTCAGAAAAGGTTTCATTAAGGGTACTTTTGGGGGGCTCAAATAGGGGTGGGGTCCTCCATGTTAACCCTATGGGAAAATGAAATTTTGATTTTATTTTCATTGTTTCTTGAAAACTAGTAACTGTAACTCTGAAAGTTCATAGGAAAGATGTTTGTCATGTAAGAAAGGGTCCCATAGAATTAGAAATTTCAAAATTAGTACCGTTGCCATGGAAACAATACAAAAGAATGAAATTTTGAGAAAACTCATTTATTATTGATAATTGTATTTCCATTACAGCTATATGTATTATTTAGGTTATAAGGGGAACCCCTGCCCAAATTTTTTTTGAAACAAAGTATGAAATTCATTGTTATGGATAATGGAGCATTTGGTTGCCATGGAAACCGACCCAAAAAGCTTTTATTTTGAGAAAAACGTGTTTTCTGCTATGTGATATGTTTTGATTATTATTAATATTATCATTCTTTCTTTCTTTCTATCTTTCTTTTTCTTCTTCTGCAAGTGTGTCCGCCCTCGTTATTGGCCATCTTACCACCGATCTTAATGAAACTTGACATAGTGATAGAGGACAATGTGTAGATCCGGTCTTGAAATTTTTAAAATGGCCGCCGTTGCCATGGAAACTGAAAAAAGGCGGGAAAATTCAAAGTGCTCCAAATTGGATGAAATTTTACAGGAAGATTTTACAAGATGTGTACAACATATTTTGGGGGTCAAAATTTTTCAAAATTGCGGCCGTTGCCATGGAAACTGAAAAAAGGCGGGAAAATTAAAAGTGCTCCAAATTGGATGAAATTTTACAGGAAGATTGTACAAGTTGTGTAGAACATATTTTGAGGTCAATTTTTTTTCAAAATGGCAGCCGTTGCCATGGAAACTGAAAAAGGCGGGAAAATTTAAAGTGCTCAAAATTGGATGCAATTTTACAGGAAGGTAGTACAAATTGTATAGAACATATTTTTGGATCAAAACTTTTCAAAATGGCAGCCGTTGCCATGAAAAATGAAAAAAAGGCGGGAAAATTAAAAGTCCTCAAAATTGGATGAAATTTTGAGGGAAGATTGTACAAGTTATTTGGAACTTATTATTGGGTCAAAAATTTTCAAAATGGCGGCAGCTGCCATGGAAACTGGAAAAAGGCGGGAACATTAAAAGTACTCCAAATCGAATTAAATTTTACAGAGAGTTTATGCAAGTTGTTTGGAACTTATTTTTGGGTCAAATTTTTTTTAAAATGGCGGCTGTTGCCATGGAAATGGAAAAATGTGGGGATTAAAAGTCAGCTCCACATTTGAAATTCATGGGAGTTCGTTTGGGAGACTTTGTGTTTGCATCCAAACACGGTTATTACTTGTTATTATTATTATTATTATTATTATTATTATTATTATTATTCCAGCCAAAAGTTGTCCATGAAATTACTCAGTGATGCATGATCAGAACTTAATGAAACTTGGCACAAAGTTGGATCACCATTTGAAGATGTGCGTTTTAATATTTTTATTTTCAAAATGGCCGCCATTTCCAAGATGGCCGCCAAAATACGTCAAAATTTCAACTTTGTCGGATTTCAACGAAAATTGATTTCTAGGTAGATTTTGAGGCTGCGAACAAGATGGAAGCATCGAATTGGCTGCCAGGTGTGACATCAGCTATTGCTTGCAATTGCAAATCTAGTTATTATTTTTCTTTCCGCCTCGAAAATTTGTCCGGGGCATATCTCGGAGATCACTGGTCCAATATCATTGAAACTTTGCAGGAATATGGATACCAATGTGAAGTTGTGCATGAAGGTCTTTTAGCTTCCAAAATGGCACCGTTGCCATGGAAACGGCAAAAAAGGCGGGAAAATTGACCAAATTTTGAGACATTTTGTCCGGGGCAGATCTCCGAGACCACACATCAGATCTGAATAAAACTTAGCAGGAGCATAGATACTAATGTTTAGTTGTGCAAGAAGGTCTATGGATTTTCAAAATGGCACCGTTGCCATGGAAACTGCAAAAAAGCAGGAAATGTCAAAAATCGTATTACAATTTGTCTGGGGCATATCTCGAACACCATTCATCAGATCTTTATGAAACTTAGCAGGAACATAGATACCAATGTCTAGTTGTGTAAGAGGACCTATGGATTTTGAAAATGGCACCGTTGCCATGGAAACAGAAAAAAGGCGGGAAAATTAAAAGTTCTCAGAACTGCATGAAAAGTTACAGAGAGGGTGTATAGTATACATGGAATTTGTTTTTTGTATATAAAATTTCAAAATGGCGACCGTTGCCATGGAAACAGAAAAAAGGCGGGAAAATTAAAAATGCTTGGAATTGCATGAAAACTTACACAAAGGTTTTATAGCATTCAGGTAATTTGTTTTTAGTATAAAAAGTTTCAAAATGGTGATTGTTGCCATGGAAAAGGCAAAAAGGCGAGAAAAATGAAAGTGCTCAGAATTGAACAAAACTTTACAGAAATGATATATAGCATATCAGAAATTGGTTTCTAGTCTTCAAAATTTCAAAATGCTGGCCTTTGTCAGGACTATTGGAAAACATGCAGGAAAACAGGGAGTGCTCAGAAATAAATGAAGTTGAAGGGAGTTGGCATGCAACACTAATTTCTTGTTCTGAAGTCTGATTTGGGAGTTCATTTGGGAGACTTTTGTATCAGCATCCTGATACAATTATAAATATTTTGATAGGTTGTTTTTTTGTATCTCTGGGTAACCATACACTTACTTGTGCTTATAGCCTAACGATTTGTATGTTTTATTATCATTGATATTTAATAATGTGTATAATACATGTTTTTGCATTTTGACAGTCATCAGTTCTGCTTATGGCAAAAATATAAAAAAATCAAATCAAAAGTTTGTACGCCATAATTTTCTGACAACCTAAGAGAACTGAAATTTGATCCTATATATATTGAATAAAGGACTTTTGTTTTTGGTACAGATTATATTACGGCCAGTATCAAGTGAGCCTGTTATGGTGGTGAGCTTGAAGTGTTACGCCATGATAAAGTCTGTAACAAAAACAAAATGTCCTATATTCCTTTTATCAGTTATTCATAAAATAATAATTAACTTTGAAATAAATTGAAATAGGGTAGATTTCTATTTTAGCACAATTAATCTATTGTTTATTGCAGTAATTTATATGCCTTCTTCATTCAACACATTACGCATATAAACATGACAACTAGTACCAAACCATGACGTCAGTATAGCAACCCGCACATGATGCCTTCACAGCGACCCGATCATTTCATGAGTCTCTAGAGATTATAGGAAATTCCTACAAATTACCGACAAATAGTTGATTGGACGACCTAGTTACATGAAATTTCACATGCTTGTTATAATAGCGATTTTATACACTCAGGACTAATCAGAAGTTTTGCATCATATTTCATATTGAGCTGTGTTGAAAACAGACGGTTATTTACTGCAGACTTTTTCTAAAGCATTTTCTTTAACAGACAACCAACTGTACATAAGAAAAAAGAACAGTCATAGAAGAAAGTAAAGACATCAAAAATATTGGTTCGTAATGTACCTTTTGAAGCAAAGAGAAGAGAAGTTTATGAACTTTTTAAGTAAGTAATAAACTGTTTCATGATAAGTGAAGAACTCTTACCTTCCTGCAGGAATTGAGTGGGTACATGCAATTTGTGGGCGAATGGTGTCGAGAACAATTAAACTCAGCTTGTGGTGTCAGAAATTTTAGTGGGAAAATACACATACCCTTTCATTCCATCAGAAAATATTAGTTAATTATACTACCCCCATTAGGTGACTGGGGCATTAAGTTTTACCCTTGTCCCTCCATATATATATGTACATCCTACGTCCGAAAATTTGCGTCAAGGATTTCTTGGCTTGTGTTTGCAGTAATGATTTGATATTGTACCCTGCTCCAAAGGAGGGGGTATACTATTTTACCTCTGTCTGTCCATCCCACAAATTTTCGTTTCATTTTTCTCAGCATCTGCATATCACAGCCACTTGATATTTAGTATGGGCATTCAGTATTGGGTACTTTAATGCATCTCACCTTTTCAGCCATATTGAAATACTACTTCCTGTTTACATAATAACCACATCTCTATCTTTATGTCCCTCATACTTCTCAAATTATTTGCATCTTTTTTTTTCTCTGCAACTGTGTAAATGTTTGTATTGTGTCCACACCTGTCAGTGTTCATAAACACTTAATTTTGCACTTGCCATGTTGATTCAGGGTTCAATGAGTGGGGTATAACGGGCTGTCATTTGGCGACAGCTCTTGTTCTGTACTTGCGTTAATCCGATCACTTTGTTTTAAATGGGTTCAGTTAATAGACTTTTCTGTACTACTGTAAGAAGTTTCACTGTACATGGTGTTGTTAAATATTCATCTCAGTTTAATGAAAGTATCAGCACTGAAAGGATATGGAGTAAATGCACATGAGACAAAGTCTCTACAAATACATGGTAAAATCAACCAATGGAACAACACTTTTATTGTATTTCTTCATCTTGAAGTCACCATTAAACCTTCAACAATGAGTTTTGCTCATACCTCATAGTAAGTTCAAAAAGGCCCCTAGCACCGGCTTGGACAGAATTCATTGCTAAATGATACAATGATACATCAATGCCTTTTAAACTATGGATGCAGGATCATCAAAAAACAAAATTAAATGGCAAAATGTTCTTAAAATCGCTGCCATATCTGTTTCCCGGCAAAAACACAAACAGAAAACAATCACAAAACTTAAACAACCACAAAGCACTTATAAAGTCAAAAGTAAGGAAATGTGGCACAATAAAATCATGAGTTGTCAGCACAATAAACAAGTGGCCAGAATAATCATTATGTTCATTTCTATTGCAGGGTATTTGGAGAACTGAAATCAGTAAGGTTACCAAAAAAATTGAGTGGCACAGGATCACACAGAGGTTTTGCTTTTGTAGATTTTTTGACGAGACAAGATGCTAAGGTATGTATTAACTGGGCAGATTTTACTATTTCTCTTTTGTGGCTTTCTGAGGCATGACGGTGATCGTGTATGATGGCAATGACGTCACTCCATCTTTGTTTTTTTTTGTATACAATTTTTATACCCCTGCCCACGAATGTGGAAGGTGCATATGGTGTTACCCTTGTCCATCATTTCGTAATTCCGTACATCCCGGTAAGTTTTGCATTTAAGTACATTTCTCAGAAACTTTAAGAGGTATAACAGTTATATTTGGTCAGTGGGTAGATCTTTGATAGTACTATATAGTTCACTAGGTAGTTTGACTCTTTGATCTACATTTAATGCTTGAGTGACTCTGATTAAGTTTTTCATTTAAGACAATTTCTCAACAACTACACTGTATAAGACAACGTTATTTCATCAAGTTAATTGCCTTGATCAGTACTACCCAAATCACTGACAATTAGGTGGCTTTTGACCAACATTTTAAGCTTAAGTGACTTTGGCTCAGTTTTGCGTTTAAGTCCATTTCTCCACAACTTTCATCAAGTTAATTTCTTTAATGAGTACTGCCCAAATCATTGACAATTAGGTTTCTTTGACATTCATTTTACACTTCAGTGACTGATTTAGTTTTGCATTGAAGACTATTTTTCAACTACTATGCATTTTAGCATCATGATATCTCACTGCAACATTCATCTTAAAGAGAACTACCCATATCACCAGAAATTGATATTTTACGCTTGAATGACTTTGTTAAATTTGTTGGTTTAGGTCCATTTCATATCTACTGCACATTACATTACAATGATATTTAATCAAATCAATGTCACAATTCAATGACAGGGAACTAATTTTATGCCAGTTGACTTAGGTTATCTGTTGCAATAAATCTATTGGCGAGGCATCCATGTCTTACAGACACATTCTCTAGTTATTAAGTCTCCCAAACGAAGTTGGGAGACTTATTGTTTTTGTTGCGTTTCTTATTATGTCGCCCCCGACGTAGTCGGGACGACATATTGTTTTTGGTCCGTTTCTTTGTTATTATTAGGTCTCCCAAACGTAGTTTGGGAGACTTATTGTTTTACTACCGTTTCTTATTATTATTATAATTAAGTCTCCCAAAACGTAGTTTGGCGAGACTTATTGTTTTACTACCGTTTCTTATTATTATTAAGTCTCCAAAACGAAGTTTGGGGAGACTTATTGTTTTTACTCAATTCTTTTTATTATTTTTTTTATTCTTGATCTTCTTCTCTTTCCGCCAAAAATTTGTCCGACCATTTTCTCAGAGACTACTTGTCCAATCTTGACCAAACTTCATAGGAAGGTGGAACCCTATACCAAGAAGTGCTATCAGGTCTTGGAATTTTCAAAATGGCACCGGTTGCCATGGAAACGGCAAAAAAGGCGGGAAAATGAAAGTGCCCAGAATTGGATGAAATTTTACAGGAAGGTTGCTTAGGACATAGGTAATTAGTTTGTGGTCTTCAAGTTTTCAAAATGGCATTCGTTGCCATATAAACAGAAATAAGGCGGGAAAATTGAAAATGCTCAGAATTGAATGAAACTCAACCGACAGGTTGCTTACGATGTGTGGAAGTGATTTTTAGCCCGGATTTCTGATGTGGGAATTCGTTTGGGAGACTTTTGTATCAGCATCCTGATACAGTTATAAATTTTTATTATTATTATGTCGCCCCAGACGAATGTCGGGGCGACATATTGTTATTGTATTGTTTCTTCTTTTTATTCTTCATTATTATTATTATTATTATTGTTCTTCCACACATTTTTGTCCGGACTATTTTGAGAAAACGGTTTGATGTAAGGAAATGAAACTTGGCAGGAAGTTAGATCACCATTACGAGAACATTAAAGTGTTCCAAATTGAACGAAACTTCACAGGAAGGATGTTTTCAAACAGAAGAACACATTTATGGGCCAAAAAAATTCAAAATGGCTGCCGTTGCCATGGAAACTGAAAAAAGGCGGGAAAATCAAATGTGCTCCGAATTGGATGAAATTTCACAGATAGGTTGTCAAGATTGTGCCGAACTCAAATTCAAAGCTATCTCCTGTGTCCATGGGAGGTTTGGGAGACTTTTATGTTTGCATCCAAACATAGGAACCCTAGTTATTATTATTTTTCATTATTCTTTCTTTCTTTCAAGGATTTTTGTCCGCGTATTTTCTCAAAGATGGCTGGACAGAATTCAATCATACTTGGCACAAAGTTGGACCACCATCAGAAGATGTGCATGCACCGGCAAAAATTTTCAAAATGGCCGCCATTGCCAAGATGGCCGCCCTTTTACGTTGAGAAATGGAGGATTCAATATCTCAGGAACATCATGGAAGAATCGAATTGGCTGTCAGGGGCGACATCAGCTATTGCTTGCAATTGCAAATCTAGTATTGTTATTGCTTTTCTCTTTTATTTTCTTAAAATGAATTTTGTCCGGCTATTTTCTCAAAGATGCCTGGACAGAATTCATTCATACTTGGCGCAAAGTTGAACCACCATCAGAAGATATGCATGCACTAACAAAAATTTTCAAAATGGCAGCCATTTTCAAGATGGCCGCCATTTTACGTCAAAATATTGAGGATTCAATAAATCAGGAACTGAATAGAAGAATTTGTTCATATTTTGTATTAATGTTTAATAAAATGAGAGGAAGAAATTCATGCGAAAAAAATTTGCAAAATGACCGCCATATTCAAGATGGCTGTCAAAAAACGTCAAAATATCACCATTGTCCGATTTCATTGAAAATTGATTTCTAGGTAGATTTTGACACTGTGAACAAGATGGAATCATCGACTTGGACGTCTGGGGCGACATCAGCTATTGCTTGCAATTGCAAATTTAGTTATTATTCTTCTTTCCCTTTCTTCTCGTCGCAATGAACTTGTCCGCGCAAAATCTCAGAGACCATCAAACCTAGAGCTTTCAAATTTTGAAGGATATTAGCCCCATGTATCTAGATGTGCAATCATCAAACAATTTTAAAAAGGGGGTCCATTAAGGGTACTTTTGGGGGTATCAAAAAGGGATGGGGTAGTCCTATAGTAACCCTATGGGAAATTGAAATTTTGAAAGTTTTTCACCACTTTTTTCACTGTTTCTCAAAAACTATTAACGCTAGCTCCTTGAAACTTCATGAGAAAGGTAAGAATCATGTAAGAAAGGGTTCCTCAGCATTGGGAATTTCAAAATAACTACCGTTGCCATGGAAACCATACAAAAAAATGGAAATTTTGGGAAAATAGTAGTTTCTGTCGATAATAGTATTTTAATTACAGCAATGTGTATTACTTAGGTAATAAGGGGAACACCTGCCCAATTTTTTTTTTTGGAAAGGGTCTGAAATAGGGTGAAATGGACAAAAGA
>MJUU01010137.1:30502-50347 GCA_002080025.1 Modiolus philippinarum | reverse complement strand
TTGCAAATCAAATGGTCCGTGCCCTATGGATTTCCAAATGTCTTGATTTTATCTGCACTGAAGAGACATAAGTTGTCGAAATGCGCATATGCAGAAACTAATTTACAGTCACTTCGGTATTTTGTTATTTAAGCCCCCTTCTGAAATCCTGGCCATGAACTGACCCTGGAAATGAAAGAGTTGGCAATATGCTGTTGCCATGACTCGATCTACCGGGCATTTCAAATGGAATCATGAACTAGTCGAATAAGCTATCACTTCACTGTTCGCCAGTCAATTAAACAAAGATGAATCGATCAGACCTTTTTTGATACAACTTCCTGCTTACATGGCTTAAGTTAACTATTTTGACCACAGAGAGTAGTCCTAAAACACGCCTATTGCTTATTACGGATTGATTGATGGGATGCAACTGTGTAATAAGTGAGAAAACACAAAGTAGAGTATCCCAGGACATTTGATATTCAGGGAAGGGGGCTGGATGTTTCATCCGAGACACAGGAAATTTTATGTGCCCGCTTTAAGAGCCGGATTGTCTTTTTCCCCAATTTTTTTATTTTTATTTTGTTGAGCCAGTTTTTGCTATTGGACAGAGTGAGGGCTAGACTATTTTTTCAACCAAGGTGGTCAGTCCCCTCCCCCACCTAAAAATCATGGTTCGTGAATCATGAGATACATTTTACGGTAGGCCTGAAATTATCAGAACAATGGAACGAAAATATAGAGACGACCGATAAATCATGCAAATAGCGAATAGACTTGGATCGCGCTTCCGTATTATTGAAATAACAACAGAAGCTACGAATCCATTTTCCATGTGTGAACCAAAAAATAGGCTACCTATCGAAACCGTTCAAACGCATTTATCATGTTTATCAGGGACAGTAAAGTGTCAAAGTCAAGTCGTATCATATATGCAAACATGCATTCACACGCACAAAGTAAATATGCCCTACCTTATTTATGATCCTCATAATGTGCATTTTCTGACACTGATAAGAGAAAATACACGCCTTGGAATGTAGGTCAAGCAAAACTGTTATAAAATGCTGACCACGTGACATATAGAGGGATTATGAGCAAATGGCAAACTATTTCGTCGACATTTCTTTTAATATCAATCGCAAAAATCCCTAAATATGCAAAATAAAAGCGTGATAATTTGAAGAAAACTGCATATTAATAAAATAAAATATATTTTTTTTCCAAAACTTGTCGATCTCCAATAACGACGAAATATGTACCATGCATCTCTGTGTTAAATTCTGAGGTCCACGACGGGGATATTTTGCAACGCTAAACATTTTTTTTTATTATATTAGAGATAAATATTGTATACACTGAAATGGGAAATAACATCTTATTTTCGTTTTTGCCTCTTGGCAAATATTGTTGAAAGACATGAAGAACATGAAAAATATCTCACTTATATTTTGTTTATTGTAATGAGTCACAATGTAATGTAAGTAAAAACCGAACCGTCAGTCAGTCAAAAAAAAAAAGGACACAAAAAATCAAAGACAATTGCAACATTTCAACCACGAAGAAATCAAAGACAATTACAACATTTCAACCACGAAGAAATCAAAGACAATTGCAACATTTCAACCACGAAGAAATCAAAGACAATTGCAACATTTCAACCACGAAGAAATCAAAGACTTGACATGGGTACGGAACAGAAAAGATAAATGCACACACACATATATGAACAACACTGGTCAAATTCAAAAACCATGGATGAGGTCAGGTTGCACTGATGGAGTACTGGAGATCTGAGAAAAAACAATAAACTTAGGTTATTAAAGATAAAGTATGCTGTCATCTGAAAGACAAATATTACATACCGTTCGACAAGATCGCGATGTTGACCATGAAACTTATGCAGTGATGACTTCGAAATTACGGGTAATTTACCATTGTTTTAGTAGTCTATTTTTGTGAAATCGGGCGTTATCAAGAGAGTAACTGCAATGAAAACAGGCCATGGAGTGGCGTATGGATTTGAAGATATAAACTCTATATGTTTGCGTATTTGGATTGTTGCTATAAAGAAAAGATACATTTACAATATAATAGCGATGTCGTAGCACGGCCTAGTTTGTAGTCTATTTCTGTTGTCATTTTCAAAATGCACATTTAGTGTCTATTGGAATTTAAATAGTTTTTCAATCAAGTCCTTTGAACTGGATAAATGTATTTTCGATCATAAACTTAAACATTTCATTCACTGTCTTCTAAATATTTTTTCTCAGATTCGGAGTCGTATATCACAAGGTGAGCTTGTTCCCTATAACATTAGAGTACAAAACAATAACGAAAGCAGTTTTCCATATATTTTTTCTTATGGTTAGAGTGTTTCCCATGCAAGCACACTTACAAAATTAACCATCCATTGAATTAATTTTTATATATCGTAAAGAAAACGTTTACTTTTAAATAGTGTCTATAACTAAAATACTTTACACTTTAAAAGATATTACTGTAAAGACGTTGTCATACAGGGGTGTTGCTATTTATTTAATACAAAAACTTCTTTAAAGGAGAATGAATTCATGTGGTTTTGTTATTGGGTTAGAATCATTAATCTAGAGAATCCTAATTTTAGAACGTCATTTTCATTTCTTTTTTAATGCAAAAAATGTTTAAAATTTTGATGCAGGAGTAATTGAAGGAATGTATACAGTTTACGAAATATTTAATATTTGCATTAGAGGTTTGTTAAGGGTCTTTTGGAATATATGATCCATAATACTTTAAATAATTGGATAAGAGATATCTGAAGCAAAAATGAATATAGATATTTTGACTATTGGATATTAGATATTTCAATACCAACTGAGATATCTTTAATTTATCAAAGGGATGTTTTAGTCAAGACTTCCTGGCGTATGGGATATAAGACCCTCCCCCCTAAACAAGCTTCAGTTGAAATAAATAAGACATGTTGTTACAGTTTAATGTTTTTTTTGTCTTTTATATTTATTCAAAATTATCTTTTACTCTATTCCGTACAATCAATAAACAGTTAGATAATTACATCATTAAATTCTAATTATTGTGAAATAATAAAATTTCAAGCTGGAACCGATTCAATAAATCTGTCCCCAAAGTCAATTCGTGACGTATATATCTTTTGTCATTTTCTGTGTTTAAAAAAAACAGTGTCAGCAATTAAGGATGGAAACAGACAAATATTTTGTACCTTCATAAACAATGTAGTAGTTTGTCATCTCCTTATAAAGGAACTTCCTGTTATTCATATAGAATCAATAAAAAAATCAGCCACAACATCACTTAATTTGATTGGTCAGGAAGGTCAGATAGGGACACATCTATTGAATATACCCTATATTCATATGTTGCTTACAACATACATCATGGAGGTTTTGATCAGAGCGACATTGCAGATGCTAATAGGAACATCTAATATGGATTAACGTAAGCATTTAATCATGAAGCATGATATGACTTTAAAGTGAATAGCAGTAATTATGAAGGACTTACTGCAATCGAAGAAGTCTAGACACCTCATATATTGCATCGTTTTAGTAAGATAAATGATTTGTAGAAAATACAAGTGGCAAGAGTAAGATACCATGTATATAACAGGCAAAAGCATCGTATGCGTGCTATTTTAAGACAAAAGAATAGCAACATAATAAGCAGTTACTCATATACAGATGAATGTTTGGCTGATATTCTTGTTTAAATGAACAAGGAACATCTGAACAGGTCCAACTCCCCTTGTAAAGGACACGTATGCATCATATGAAATGGAATTACATTTTTCTAATGATATGTCGGGTTTAAACCGGTTTTGACCCGTTAGATAATTTTTTTTTAATTAAGTTTGTTGAGTAAATTGACATTAAAAGTGTCTATACAAATACACGGTTAAGTAATGGAATAACACTTTTATTGTTGTTGTTCAACTTTAAGTCACTACGAAGCCTTGAACATTGCGCTTTGCTTACACCTCATATTAAGTTAAAGATGGCATTTAGAACCAACTTGATTGGAATTTATCGCCATGTCTACACTGCTTTAACCCGACATTTCGTTTGAAGTGCTTGTACCAAATCACAGCCATTATGATTTACAATTTGTCCGTTGGTTTTGAACAAGCTTTGTCTTTTTGGTATTTAGATTTTCTGGTCGGTAATATTTTAATACCCCAATTCCATTATTATACGATGTTGATGCTAAATCTGTAGAAAACAGTGCAACAGCTAGTCTAAGTCAGTTTAAGCTCTAATTAGCGGAAAATCGGACAAAAAGCAATTCTAAGCATTTTTCACAGAATAATCAGATATTCGGTTCAAATGAGTTCATAAAGAGCAGAATTTGTTTAACTATCAAAAGGCAAAAATACACAAAAACTTTTCTTAGTTATGAATATTCCATTTCTAGTTTAAAATTGAAGAAAATGAATATTTCTAAATAGCAAAGATGCTTTACTCTATAACATAATGCATGTAGGTGATCCAGGGAGATTTTGTGTCGCCTTCACAATGTGTGTTTGTGGAAAATGACAACGTCCAAATATAGCATGAGAAGAAGGAAAATATAAATACAGTGTAAAGCAAATCAAAACCAATGGTAAAAGTATCCATGTACACTTTAAAGTGAAGTTTTCCTCCAAGTTTGGTTGAACCATACAAAAAGGTTTAAGGTATTTGCAGATTATGGAGGCATACCCTAAGATCAATAAGCTTAGTTAAAAAGTACCGACAGTTAATGGTGTGGTACCTTTCATATTCTGAGAAAGTTAAAATGACAAGTCCAATGAAAGCGTAAAAATAAGGAGACATAAAAATAAAGAAAACAAATACATATCATACGTATACAATACTGAACAATGAATAAAGGTATGTAGAGTAAATGCACATGAGACAAAGTCACTCAAGCATTCCTGCAAGCTGAGATGAAAAATACAAAGCCGTCAAAAATAAGGGACCGACCATTTAACTTGAGGGGGGGGNAATTTGGATCTGATTTTATGTTAAAAAAATATTTTGGCTGCCAAAATGATGAAAATAATTTTCTGAAGGAGGCCCTCTGCCCAAAAAACTAAAGTTAATTTTGAAAAAAATATTTTGTTGATACACGTGCAAAAAATTTTCTGTAAAAAAAAACAAAAAAAAAAAACATACTCCCCCTTCAGGTTAAATGGTCGGTCCCTAACCAGAAAATTATGAATTATTAATCCAATAACTAGACTAAGTTCAAATACAAAATTTGTTGGAATTTTAAACAATGCAAGACATTCTTAGCTGAGACAGAACAAGTAAGCAATATGATCTCAATAGAAGTTCCAAAATCAGCAAAGTGACAGAGCTTTACGCGAGTTCGATATCATTTGGTTTTCAAAAAAATATATACATATAGATTACACCACAAGATCCCGTTCATTACCATATTTTATTCACTAGAGATAGTTAAATTTGAAAATTTTAATTGCGAGGCTTGCCGAGCATTTAAAAATCTTTAAATTCAACTATCGAGAGTGGGTAAAATATGGTAATAAACGGGATAAAGTGGTGTAATCTTTTTCTCTAATGATCAATGATAAGCACCGAGAATTGTATTCCGAATAGATTTGGCGGGAAATAGCACGGGGCTTTATTCAACATACGTTGAACATACGTTGAATAAAGAAAATTTATCTAACGGGTCAAAA
The DNA here is from genome assembly GCA_002080025.1 of Modiolus philippinarum. Classification (NCBI taxonomy): domain Eukaryota; kingdom Metazoa; phylum Mollusca; class Bivalvia; order Mytilida; family Modiolidae; genus Modiolus; species Modiolus philippinarum. Next base: position 44,664 of record MJUU01010137.1, on the reverse strand, counting down.
CCGGTTTAAACTTGACATATCATTAGAGAAAACTATTTAGATGAGGTTTAAAATCTACTAATAACAACTAACAAATAAATATAAAAATAAATGCTTGAATGATCTTAGTAAATTGTCAATCACAGCATTTTACATTTGAACCTAGTCTAGTTATTAGATTAATAAACCATAATTTTCTTAATTAGTTAGTTCTTGACATTTTGTTTTTATTGCATATATACATAGAAAAAAGAAGGGAAACGGGGAATGTGTCAAAGAGACAACGACCCAAAGGGGAGTAACAACAACTCAAAGTCACCATAAGATCTTCAATGAACGGCGAGAAAACCCCACACCCAACGGCAGGTCGGAGTCGGCCCCTGAACAAAGAGCAATCAAGTCCAGCGAAGTAAACATAATCCTAGACTCCTATAGACATGTATATATATAATTTCCTAAAAACATATATAAGCAAAGCAACAACACCAAAATTCCCGACGTACTGGATCCGTAAGGATACACACTTTGTGAGAAGAATATAACAAACAATAGACGAAAGTGAACAGTACACAAATAATAATAAGAGAACAGTACACAAATAATTTTGTTATACCTTATAATATTTTCCTTATATAAATGCGTTGGGGAAAATATCGACAATCTGTCTGTTTTATTTCTCAAACCAAAAAGCGATCTGTTGACCAGTCAACAGTTTTCAGTCTGTTGACCGACACCGATCTGTTGGCCACCTGCCTTATTTTGATTGGTTCAAAAATATCACGCCCATATCACATGATCTCCTGTCGTCTGCATAACCAAATCGGCGACGTGAATTGTATTCAGATGAAATGGAGCGTATTCATTGAACATGATAAGGTATAACAAAACAGTTAAAGACTGTGTCCTCAAACAACAGCTGTTTTGTTTGACCCTCTGACTAAACTGTTGCACTCAGCCTTCGGCTGCGTGCAACAATTCAGTCCTCGGGTCAAACAAAACAGCTGTTGTTTTCGGACCCAGTCAATAACTGTATAATATTAACTGAATTATTTGTGTACTGTTCACTTCGTCTATTGTTTGTTATAATTTCATATTAATAACTTTACAACAGTTTATCCCCAAATTTATTAACCAGGAATTTTGCTTAAAATTGTTGTTTGTTATACTCTTTTAAATTTCAAACTTTCTTATTTGATTTTTCATAGCAATAAAATATCATTAGTCTAAGTATTTCTGACCATCACCATTGTTGATATTAAGTAAAATTGGGTACTTCTAACATGTCAAGGCCATTAGTTATCTTTATTAATTCAATTTTCATTCGTTAACCCATACTTTTTATATTACATATGTTCGAGATTCCAATTGATTCCATTGGCTGAAACGGTCACGTGATTTTTTTTTAGAAAATTTGTTTTTTCAGCTTCGTTTCTATTCGTAGGTATATTGACGCTATTTTTCTATTTTTAAGTATATTGACGTTACATATTGACGCTATATTTATAGTTTTAGTAAACTGGCGTTATGTTTCTATTAAATACATATACTGGCGCTACAGTACTTAATTTAGATCCGGTTGGACGTTCAACCCAGGAAACTTTTATAGGGGATATATAAAAAATAGGCATGACGCTTTTCACATCAAAATTATTAAATTAAAGGGCGTCAAAGATATAAAGACGTGTTTTGCAGTATAACCACTGAAATCAGTAAAATCTATATATAACAATTTTCAAACGGTATTTATGGTACACTTGACGTAAAAAAAAATTATTTTAATAAGAGATGTGTCGACATATATATATATTATATCAACACTCGTGCAACTAGCACACTATTTGGTATGCAGATCAATTTCCGCCTCCAAATATGCCAGAGCTTCTATTTCGAGTTAAGATCCGTTGTATTCACAAAATCTGTTATTGATTTATAACATATAATGATACCACCACTAAATCTTACAGAAGAAAACTAAAATCAGTCACAGCACCACTTGATTTGATTGGTCAAGAAGGTCAGATAAGAACACATCTATTGAATCGATCCGATATTCATATGTTTCTTACAACAGACATCATGGATGGTTCGATCAGAGCGACATCGCAGATCCTAAAAGAAACATGTAATATGGATTAACATTGTGCATTGCACAATATCATGTTCTTCTTTCATAATTGATGATGTTGTTATACCAAATCTATTTAGAAGTATTTCAATTGAAATTTCATATGTAAGAAGGCTTGATATCATAGTCAACGGAAATTATGTCCTCAGCTAGCTGTCAGTAACTGCGAGCATTTGTCCGGACAGTACCTGTATGTATTGTCTTCATGTTTTATGTACTTCTTTGTAAGGGTACTCGTCTTGATAAGTTGGACTTTTTTCTAGTTTGATTTTTACTGTGAGTCTTTTTGTGTATTTATTTTTAGCCATTCACCACACATAGGGAGAGGGTTTGGATCCAAGAAAACGAGTTTAACCCCACCGCAATTTTTGCGCCTGTCCCAAGTCAGGAATATGTTGGTCATTGGCTTGTCCTTGTCTTCTTATATAATTTTAGTTTCTTGATATTTGGGTTATTGGATGTGGTTTGTTTCCATTGATTTATTCACTTTTTCACCTTTTCGGGGCCATTTAGGGCTTACTATATGGTGTGAGGTTCCTCACTGTGTTGAAGATCATATGGTGACCCCTAGATGTTTTTTTTTTGTCGTTTTAACCTGGATATGGGATGTTGTCTCCTTGACATTTACCCCATTTCTTTCTTTTTCATAACGTAAGCATTTAATTTTTATCTTGAAACATAATAAAGTGAATAACAGTAATTAAGAAGGATTTTTTTTTCGTATTTGTTAATTTTTTCGTATTTGTTAATTTCTAGATATCTCATATATTGCATCGTTTTAGTAAGATAAAAGATTTGTAGAAAATAATAGTGGCAGGGGTAAGATACCATGCATATAACAAACAAAACCATCGTGCAAATACCAAGACAAAAAAGCAAAATAATGACCAGCTACTCATGTACAGATGAATGGTGTTTAAATGAACAAGGAACATCTGAACAGGTCCAACTTCCCTTGTAAAGGGCACGTCTATTTCGAGTTAAGATCCAGTGTATTCACAAAATCTATCCCCATAAAAAATGTACTGAGATATCATGAAAACTACATATGTGATATATAGACTTCTAACTCTGTCAATACGTCCTCGGTCAATATAAACCCAACAGGTCCATATTTAACATATTGACTTCGTTAAAACATATCTTGGGACTTAGTTTTTCAAGCTTAAATAAAAGTAAATCTATGTATTCTATTACGTGTAATTACAAAACACTGAAATTATCCTTAAAACCCTTATTTTGTTTAAAACTAGGGAGTATCTCCCTCATGCATAGCTCTGTCGTTAGCTGAATTTGGCTGTTCTAGTTAGATCATTTTGGATTATTTTTCTTTATCAGCTTTTACACGTTTTTCGCTTAATGGACTTCAAAATGTTTTGGTTTGATCTGCACTGATGAGACATAAGTTGTCGAAATGCGCATATGCAGAAAATAAATTAACAGTTACTTCGGTATTTTGTTATTTAGCAGGAGGCTGATCAAATGAAGTTGGGAAATATGCAACGTAACGAGACGAAACTGTTACATTTTGTCCGAAAATGAATTGAAGACTTTGCTGAGTTAATGCCTGTTGAATGATTTTTATATTCCGCCTGTGTCAAAAAAAGTCGTATAAACGAAACACTTAATTAGAGATCGATATTACGATCGTAACATACTAACGCTTCGCTACATAAATTCGATTTGCTAACGCTGCAAAAATATACAAACAAGCGGACATGAGGCATCCACTTGATGATACAATGGAAGTTACATGTATAATATTGATACGAATGGGGGGAATTTTTTGCATTCTAAAAAAAAATATTTTGAAATAAAATCTAATGGAAGTATTGAATAAACTTTGTTTTAAAGTCACAATTTTAAGTCACCACATTACATACACACACACAAAATAAAATAAAATAAATCAAAATTTTGAACAATTTATATACAACTTTAACTAAAAGAAACTAAGGTTATGTCTACTGGAAACGACAGTGACACCCCTGTTTGACAACGCGGATTGTTTGTCCTAATTGAGACAAATTGTAAAAGTACGGTTGCAAGGTAGAACTCCAAACATAACTGGTCTTTGAAAATTTCGGTTAACCATGAACGGTAGCACATAAAAGTATTCAGTTTTCAAACACTTGCCAAAATATAACATTATATGCTTAAATCAACAAATAGTTTTTGACATTTTAAGGAAATTTGCCAAAGTTGGAACCGGAATCAAAATTCCGAAAGCTAATTGCGAATCTCAAGACAATATGTAACAGTTCTGCGACAAAATTATTGTCAATTTACAAAGATATTGGGTGAGTTCATCTCTTATGCCGCCTGTGTCAGAATTTTCTCCTAGGACTTTTGTCAGAATCTTTCTTTTTAAGCCTTTATCAAAAACAACGTCTTAGGCGCCCTGTTTGCACTAAAATAAATATCAAACGAGCTTATTGCGCGTTTATAGACTATATGCATCATTTCTACAACAAAAGCAAATATCCAAAAAGTGAAAAACCCATGGACCAATCTCGTATAGGCACATGTGGTGGGGGCACAGATATAGAACAATTCAAATCCCTACAGTATCCGCGTTATTTCAACTCTCTTAGATAAAGAAGATGAAGAAAATCAACATTGCAAGCAGGGGTTGATTTGTGTCAAAATGTCATCTTTATAGCTATCTTTCTTACTTGAAGAAGCCTTTCGATTATTTCTGCCTTATCAAATAGAACGAAAGAGGTGCACAGTTTATGCCCATTGGAATATCGATGGTCTGTTGAAAATTACTCCACAAACAAACAATGTATTATCAATCAAATACATGTACTCTTAAATTTAATTACTTATAAAGATTTTTTCTCAGATTTGGGGTCGTATTTCAAAAAATCAGCTTATTATCTACAATATTAGAATACAAAACATCAACGCAAATTGTTGTAGTCTCTTGGTATATTTTGCCTTGTGATTATTAGTCCGTGGGCTGGAAACACTTTCCGTGCAGCCCCCCCCCCTCCCCCAACTTCCGAACCAAACCATTTTTTTTCAGTCCTTCTATGTCCCCTCTTCAAAGTAAAACATGTTAACACGAACATAACCTGTACGCATAGACAGTATAGGGCCACTTTTATAGTACGCCATGAAATTGTATTTTCGTTTTAACATAAGTTTCATCTTTTAAGCTCCATAATTTTGTATCGATCAGTAAAATGTGCTCAAATTTGGTACCAAATTAACGCCAATTTAATATCCTTTACAATGAACACAAGTTTGGGCACTTTACACCCTTTTTATGATAAGGGGATACAAAAAATGTACCCGTCCCCTGCAAAAAAAATGCAAAAATGACGATTTTAGGCTGTCATTTCCTTTCGGAATAACAACACTTGTCATTTGATTTAGTTTTTATGGCTAACTTATCAGGTGTGATACAATGTTGGAAAATAAAATCATTAAAGTCCATAAAATTTTGATTTTCGGTATACAATTTTTGAAAAATGGAAACTTTCGAAATTTTAGATTTTTCACTATTTCGTCTTTCTGACTTTAGGATCGTAAAATCTGAATATATATTTAATAATGGCCGATTTAATATTGATTTATGATATAATAGCAACAAATTGTGAGCACACATTTTAGTTTCAGACATATTGTAGAAATGTCAAGATTAGCACCCTCCCCCTAAAAATTAAAGGAAAATTTGAAATATTCAGGCTCTAAATGATAAAAAGATAATGTTTAATGGGAATTCTAGTGTTTAATTCACTAAAGCTATGCAGAAGAGATTCAAACATTTTAAGAGGTCTCTTTTCGACTCCCCTGTCCGAAATTATATGCAAAATGGGAATTTTCCGTTTTTCAGAATTTCTGTTGTTTTGACTTTGAGGTACAAATACCTCATGGAATTGGTAAGTAACTTGAAAATGTTGATTAAATATCATTTTATTATATCTAACCAATTACAAAGTATGCTTTTAAACATTTTAGACTAACTACAGTCTCATAAATTACAAACATATTACCCCTTACCACACATATTCAACACAATTTATTTCATTTTATTCAGCTTGAAAACCTTAAACATTGTATAAAGGTCCAATGACATTTCATTTTCAAAAACCAAAATATACAGAGACTGACATATATCACAAATAAGATCATGCGCGTGGTTTATGGGCAGTTATTCAACAATTAAAATTGGATTTCGTAAAAGTCTGAAGTGCTGGAAATTCCCATTTTTCACGAAAATCGCCCAAATATTCATTATTACCCATATTTTGGTCTTAAAATTACATATTACGATTTATCAAATGCATCTTTTGCAAAGAAAGTAAAATATTAGTATGCTATGTTCATATATATTTAAAGACAGACATATTTTGGGGACGTTTAGTTTAATTTTGTTGGGGTAGGGGTAAGATTTTCGGTAGTTAGAGTCACATGGAACACTCCTCGTTTTTCTAAGCAGTGTTTTAAGATAACTTATGTATCGGTTAAAACAATAAATTGGCATATCTGCAGATAAATCCTTCAGATTTGCCACATATAACGATTTAAAAGTGAATTTTGGGCAAATCAGAAATGCTAAAAATTCCCAATTTTCATAAATTTTGGACAAAATATTGGGTTTAAGCAGACTAGTTGGGTTTAAAATACCAAATCACGATACAATTCATGCAACGCAGATTTTGCGTGTGGTGGTTATTTTTATCCCAATATAGACAAAAAAATCGATAATTTTTGGGAAAATTTGTTGGGTAGGGGTAAGATTTTTGGTATTTAGAGTCACATTAAACACTCCTTGCTTTTCTAAACAATGTTTTAAGACAACTAGTGTATCGCTTAGAACAATTAATTGGCATATCTGCAAATATATTTTATAGATTTGATTTATATTGTGATTTAACAGTGAACTATGGACAAATCCGAAATGTTAAAACATCCCATTTTCATCAATTTTGGGAGATATATTGAGTTTTTGGAGAAAAATGGCTGTTAAAATACCAAATCTTGATGTTATTCATGCAACATTGTCATATACAACACGCATTTTACGTGTTCTGGTAATTTTCATGCGAACATGGACAAAAAATTGACAATTTTAGGGAAAATTTGTCGGGGTAGGGGTAAGATTTTCGGTATTGAGAGTCACATTAAACACTCATTGTTTTTCTAAACAATGTTTTAAGACAACTTATGTATCGCTTGGTATAATTAATCGGCATATCTGCAGATATATCCTCCAGATTTTGCATAAATAACGATTTAATGGTGAACTTTGGACAATTCTAAAATGTTAGAAATTCCCATTTTTCATCAATTTCGGGCAAAATATTGAGTTTAAGTCAACAAATGGCTGTAAAAATACCAAATCATAATGTCAGTCATGCAATATTGTCATATACAACACACATTTTGCGCGTTCTGGTTATTTGTATGCGAAAATATACAAAAAAAATTACATTTTTAGAGTAAATTTGTTGGGGTAGGGGTAAGTTTTATTGATGTATGATGTTTATATTACCTAAAAGCAGCCATGATTTGTAATGGTTTGAAGCAAATATAAAAAGAGAAGAGGCAGTCGGAAGCGACAGCTAATCCCCTCGCCCGTTTATTGAATGTTTGTCTAGTAATATAAGCACTCAAGGAAGTTGTACTATTCAAGATCTGGCTTGTTACTTAAATCTGAGCCAGTCATGCAAGAAATGTTGTGACATAATTCAATCAGGAGCCTCATACCTAAAGCATAAATGCATCTACTGATGAAAGATTAATCTTCTGCAAGTTGTAGTATCTAAATCCAGACTGTAACACAAACTTTATCCTAAGTCACTAAGTCACTCATGCATGAAATGTAGGTCAAAGTGACCTAATTTTTATCTGGAGCTTTGTAACTTTACAAGATGCATCTACATACAAAATATTATTCTTCTACGAGTTGTAGTATCTAAAATTCAAGCTGTAACACAAACTTTAACATAAGTCACTCATGCATGAAATGTAGGTCAAAGAGACCTTATGTTTATCTGGAGCTTCCTAACTTTATAAGATGCATCTACATATGAAATATTATTCCTCTACAAGTTGTAATATCCCAGATCTGGACTCTTACAAAAACTTTTAACATAAGTCACTCATGCATGAAATGTTGGTTAAAGTGACCTAATTTTCATCTGGAGCTTCGTAACTTTACAAGACGCATATACATATAAAATATTATTCTTCTACGACTTGTAGTATCCCAGATCTGGACTCTTACAAAAACTTTAACCTAAGTCACTCATGCATGAAATGTTGGTCAAAGTAACCTAATTTTTACCTGGAGCTTCGTTACTTTCCAAGACGCATCTACATACAAAATATTATTCCTCTACGAGTTGTAGTATCCCAGATCCGGACTCTTACAAAAACTTTAACCTAAGTCACTCATGCATGAAATGTAGGTCAAAGTGACCTTATATTTATCTGGAGCTTCATAACTTTCCAAGACGCATCTACATGCGAAATATTATTCCTCTACGACTTGTAATATCCCAGATCTGGACTCTTACAAAAATGTAGGTCAAATTTTTATCTTGAGCTTCGTAACTTCACAAGACGCATCTAGTACAAAATATTATTCCTCTACAAGTTTTAGTATCCCATATCTTGACTCTTACAAAAAATTTAACCTGAGTCACTCATGCATGAAATTAGGTCAAATCCACCTATTCTATATATCAACCTCAAGTTCTCCTCAAGATGCATCCATGGACAAAACATTGTCCATCTACGACTTGTTATTCAAAAGATATATGGTCTTAAGTTCGAACGGACGAACGGGTCAAACGCTATATCTCCTCCCCAACTTCGTTGGGCGAGGGGATAATAAACTTTCATTTGATACCTATTTTAAATGATAGTTGTTTATTAAAAAATAATATTAGGCAAAAGAAAGACAAAACTTGTTCAAAAACAAAATTATTCAAAGGTCCATGCATTTGGTCTATTTGAAAATAAAATTTTGGTCATTTAAAACAACGACAGTAGAATACCGAAGGAACAAAGGGGTGAAATTCACAAAAATCGAAGTCCAAAGACAGGGCAAAAACGAGAACACAGAAAACAATGACGTTAGACACAAAAACAATGACGTTAGACAGATACAAAGCACAGAACCAGAAATTACATATTAAAATATTATTAAATATTATTAAGATATATTATTTAGATATATTTAAAATTAAAAAATGTTAATATCGTTTTAACATGTTTATTTTGAAGAAATGTGATTGAAAAGCTAAAAACGATTTTTAGAATCGAGAATTTAGATGCACTTCGGGTTCTCTAGACAATCAAGCTTACGCAATTTCAATGAAAATATCAGTTTTTTCGTCAATATTTCATTGGAGCAGGGGTACGTTTAATTGCGCTATGGAACGTATTGGGCACAGAAATTCTAAAAACTTGCCAATGGGTTCTTTGTAAAGCTCATACAATAAGCAATCATTTGATACCTTGTTTTTACAACTGGAAGGCATTTGGTTTTTATTTTGAAGATGGGATGTATGCCCACTTAAAAAATGGGTGGGGTCGGAAGTGGGGGGGGGGGGGNGGATGCACGGGGGGTTATTCCAGCCTATGGATCATATATTGTTATCTCGATCATAGCTATCACAATGAATGAAGAACAGTTAACAGGAAAACCGACAATGGCCCGAACATTACAATCACATGTCACAATCAACCAGGGAACTGCAAGAAAACAATAACATGACAAAAGACGATAGGACCTCGGGATAGCCAGACTTGGTACCGGTACTAGCACATATCCAATTATGCGATACATAATTAAGAACGATAACTCTCGTATGTTTGATTACATTGCAATCGTGGAAAGGTAATCGTGTATCAACTAGAAAACACGAGGGGACTTTATAAACATAAGTGGATGATATAAATTGGATAATGGTTTTTATGAAATAAAAACGATATGCTAGGCTATGGAATAGCCTTGGATAGAAAAATTGCGTGTTTGATTGACAAGGGTGTGGCGGCTCATGATGTATTTGTATACTCAAATCAATACTTGAAGTAAACCTTTCTCGGTACTTTTTTGTAATTTCTTTTATTGTTCTATTGGTCTGCACATGTGATAAAACAGTCACTGATTCGATCAAACCTCTACTTTTTTTGCCAACAGCAACTCAAAGTAGTTTCGTGCTTTTGTTTTTTGGGGTTTTTTTTGTTTTGTTTTTTGTTTTGCATTCTCCTAGGGTAGCTCTTTATTCTTCCGCAAAAAACGCAATTCTATCTCTTTCCACCTTTATTTCTCCATTTCCTAAGTACCCGGGCCTAAGTATCTCCACAAACTACAATCACGCTTTGCTTAACACAATTGAAAAGTCTTTTATAGTATTTGTATATTATTGATTATTGCACAATACCTCATCTTTATTTTTAACTTCTGGTTTTAAATTTATACATTACTGTTCTTTTTATCATATCTATATTTTAAATATGGCTAAGCGATATCGCAATACCAATCCCATCATCCTCTGCAAACATGTACCACACCTATAGTTAATGTTTATAATACTATTCAACTTCCACAAGGAAACAGAAAAACTGGACGCCATTTTGATTTTCGAGAATCTGAAATTCCTATTGGTCAATAGTCTTCTCCGCATGCGTTCTCCTCAATACGCAAGCGTACTCCTCACTTTCCCCCAAAAACTATCTATATAGCTAGGCTATTCCATAGCCTAGCTAAATATGATCATATATTTTGCTTTTCAAATAAATCAATATATTTGGCATTTGTATGATTTGATTTTTATATTTTTTCTGCCACTTTTATAATAAAAAATACGCTATTAAAAGTTTTATCGTGTCATTGCACGTACAATTAACCCTTATGAATTCTTACTCTTAGATACTAATTAAACTATTTGATAAATATAAACTAAAAATTCAAAATATGTTTTAGTGAAATAATATGATTAAAACTTGTTCCTGCAATAATTTTTGTGATCTACCTCAATTAATTAACTCGTTAACTGCTGTACACGATTGTATATTGAAAATAATTCGACACTTGTCAGACAACATATACACTGCATTGGAATAAACAATTAATTCAGTCGTAACAGACGACAAATAACAAGGTATCCAAGGACTAACAGGTGACAAATTATTAAACTAAATGAGACATAAAAAAAATTGCAAACCATGTGTGGATTTTTGCTTTTAATTTGTCCCCGCTTTTAACCAGAGACATTTTGTTATATTTTCTATGTTTTAAAATCGTGTAAAATTTTAAGAATAAATATCAAATCTTCCAATCGAACGAAAAGATTATCAAAATCAAAAAAAAATTCTGATGGAAAGTACTACATTGAGTGAGTGTTTGCCATCTCGAATAAGAACGATTTACATCGAAATTTGACAATTTAAACTCAAAATGGAACTAGTTTCTTCAATACCTAAACTGACGAAAATGCGATATTTCTAAAGAACAATTATTGCAGATATATTTGAAATAGGTCCAACTACTTTTGAAATAAATTGCAAATTCAATATTTCGAGTAAAACGGGTTTGGGTCTTGGTTTTTTTCACAATTTTCTATAAGCGATAATGCATATAATCAAGAAAATGGGTTTAACATTAAAATGAAATTGGAACTAATTTCCGAATAATTTAAACTGATAAAAATCATACCATCGACATCAGCAATTATTGAAGTTTATGAAACTAGGTCCAACTAAATTTCATAATCAAAATTTAAAACATAAATTAATATTAATTGAAACATTCCCATTCACTCCAATACCAATTACAGTCAGTATTGATCACGTGACCACTTACCTAGACCGGTAAGCCAGCGGTAGGGTTAAACCGGTTTATGGGTATCCAAACCTCCCCTTTCTCTATCCCGTTTCCCTATAGTATAATAAACATACAAATAAAACCCAATACAGGTAGACCACTAACTCTAAGACCACAATCTTGAAAAGGACAGAATAGACAAAACGTAATTTAGAAAGATGGGTCGAGGAGTGCTCGACGCTTAACTGCCGGCTAGCTCAAGGAGCCTAGTCTAATGGTAAAACACTGTCGCACTACGGAATAATAATCAAATTCAAAACTTCCCTAAGGGTTTGGTAAAGAATCATCATGGATTTCAGTAGACATCGGCAGTATCAGTGAGAGGCCAGTATAATTGTAAAATCTTCAGGTCATTGGATCCCAAAGCCAATGTAACGGAATCATGAAGAATATCCGGTCAATATCCCCTATTACGTAAAGATTGTAAGTTACGTCCCAGTTTTTCTGGATTTTTTTTATCATTTTTTGACAATTTTTGACAACATTTCTGTAAAAACGAGGCTGAGAAATGCCTTTAGTAATAAGCTGTTTCCAAGTCGCATTATATTTTGAAACCAAATGTTCATATCTTCTATAAAGCTTCTTAAAAGTGTTAACAATCTATGAAGTCTGTAACCTTGTTGAAATCTGTAAACTTGTTGTAATCAGTTTGGATGTGATAGTAAGGTTACGTTCTTTAAAGTCATCAAGAGTAGATCAGACATGTGCGAATCGTACCAGTTGAGATATATACACTCATTATGATGGTGCTGCAGGAACCTCGCTATCAAGAAAAGGAAAATTAGTAATAGTGAAATCAAAATCATCCCTTTTATCATAAATTGTAGTTTAAATTTTTCCAGAATCAGCGGTAATAGTTAGATCGAAAAATTGGCAGTATTTAGAATCATTGTTTGCTTTATTAAGTTTCAGTTCTGGCGAGTAAATGAGGTCGGCATAGTCTAAAAACTGGGGATTGTCAATAGTTAGGATATCGTGCTGTTAACGTTGAAAATTGAAATAAGTTGATCACTGTTTTGTATTGTTCCATCCTGTAGTTTTTTCATAAAGTCCGTTCGCAACAGAACAGGAAAATATCTGCAATGAGAGGTGAACAGTTTGTACCCATGGGTATTTCAATGACCTGTTGATGGACGATTTTGCCGAAACGAGCAAAAATGTTGTCTAGCAAAAGATTCAATGCCTTAATCATGTCATCGCATGTCCAGGAACAATAATTTTTGTAAGTGATGTTAGAGAATAATCCTTGCTTTTTATTACATCAAACAAGAGGCTCTCAAGAGCCTGTATCGCTCACCTGGGTCCTGCAGCACTATAATTCCCAATTGATTGTCCATTTTTGGTGGTGTATGTACATAACAAGAGGCTCTCAAGAGCCTGTATCGCTCACCTGGACAATGGCTGACATAGATAAAAGGCATTTCCAATAGGAAAAACGAAACATAAAATTTAGCAGAATACTTTTTTTCTTCTAAAATTACAGTATTCTTGTTTGGTTTCCATGGCAACCGAAAGATCCACCATCCATTACAACCCATAACAGAACACCATTCAAAAACAATTTGGGCAGGGGTTCCCCTTATAATTAAAGTAATACATAGTGCTGAAATTAAAACATACAGACCACTTTAAAAGGGCCAATGTAAAAACTATGTTCCAGATGTCAGGACCTACCAGATACATTTTTTGGATGGGACCACCTAAGGACCATTTTAGCTAAGTTTGGTTCTAATTGGACATAGTAGATTCTGAGAAGATCTTTGAATGTATATTCCATAGGGTCTAATGTTAAAACTATGTTCCCGCTGGCGGCCATCTTGGATGAGGTACAGACCTGCCTGATACATTTTTTAGAAGGGACCATCTAAGGGCCATTGTTACTAAGTTTGGTTATAATTGGACTGGTAATTTCTGAGAAGATCTTTGAATATTTTTTTCATAGGGTCCAATGTTAAAACTATGTTTCCGCTGGCGGCCATCTTGGATTAGGTACAGACCTGTCCGATACCTTTTTTTGAAGGTACCATCTAAGGACCATTGTAACTTAGTTTGGTTATAATTGGATGGGTAGCTTCTGAGAAAAAGATCTTTGAATGTCTTTCCCATAGGGTCCAATGTTAAAACTATGTTCCCTGCTGGCGGCCATCTTGGATTAGGTACAGACCTGCTGGATACCTTTTTTGGAAGGGACCATCTAAGGACCATTGT